>JAPMAF010002146.1:0-10001 GCA_026537445.1 Silvatares holzenthali | reverse complement strand
ATATATACACGTGTGTGTGTATGTAAAACAAAATAATTCATATCTACCTAGGTACTAACTATTCTACTTAAAAATTATTATAAGATTCGAGTTTCCATCAATTTGAACAAAATGAGGTTTTTTTAATATGTATAATGAATGCAATGTACGTGCTAATGCCATGTCAGTCTGCCACAAGTAAAATAGATATGTATACTTTTATACAAAAAAAATCACTTTAACCTATATCTATTAGGCCAGGTAATAGAAATAATGTAATAAGTATTATTGATATACAAAACAATGATCTTTCGATAAAAACACTTCTACAATCATCAATCAGGACAGATATCAATATTCAACTCTAATCACATATTGTTGACTGAATAATTCAAGACCATATTATGATAACTGGAATATATTGCAGCACCCTTGAGGCGATATTCTCATGAAAACTGCACTATATAAGTTATCCACGTTAATAATATACCACTAAAATAAAAAATTTGGTATCATTGGATTCTTGTAGCATTATTCCAACTTTTAAAATAGCGAATCAAACAAAAACATTTGTACAATTATGAATGTCACAAATAAACTGTTCTGTCCCAAAAAAATCACTTTTAATGTTGAATTAACATTCAGAATCTTCCTACCATTCTTAATTCATCGAGACGAGTTTCAAAATGTCAATATCTCATATTTTATCACAACTAGACCACGACAAGGCCAAAAAGACAGATTAAAAGTTGATAAATTACCTCTAACAATTTATTTAGCTACATGATTCCACACATCATATTCTCAATAAAAATAAATTGATGTGAAAACAAAAGAAAAATGATCTTCACACAATTTCCTTCGTTATGAAGAAAAGCAATTAGCTATGTTTATGTGAAACAATGTGTATGTGTTGTGTTGCGAGTGTAGCAGTAAGTCTCTCAAGAGACCCAAGAACTCCCAGAGAAATTGTTACACCATACTTTACTAGTGACATGTTCATTGGCTATAAAGAGCATAGGGAAAACCTATTAGTGTTCAAAGATAAAAAATACATATTTTAATTAACACAAAAATGTTACATACTATTCAAAACATACATTATACAGATGCTTGTAGTCCGACCAATGAAAGATGACCAATGTTCTCACTTAAATGATTGCAGAACAAAGGAAACGGGAAACAGGCCACCTATTAAACATTATAGTAAAATGCACGTTCCGCCGTGCCGTTCACAAATCATCTTCAATTGATGGGACCAAAATATACTATTTGAAGTGAACATTATATCATCTAAAAGTATACAGTATTTAGTACAAACATTTCGAGATATTCTCTCTTTTAAAATGAAATAATTTGGATAGCTTTTTAATTTATTCTGAATAAATTATAAAATAGATGGGCTTTTACATGTTCAACTCACTTTTTAAAAATAGATTTCATTAAAATTAATCAAATTAAACCGAGGGTACTATTTCGACAATTCAATCACTGAGAACACAGCCTAATTATTTACTCGAAAGGTTTCTCAATACAATATCTAATTATTTCTTATGTCAATACTAATATGTATAAGTAAAATATTTACCTTACATTGCGAATGCAATAATAGGGTGAATGTTCATTTTTCAATATAGTTATCACTCAACCAAATTGACATACATTATCTTCCTAGCGTGTACCATCTTGCACCGTGCTGATCAATCATCTGGTACTCTTACACTCCAGCTAACACAACATGTTGTGCGGCAACACTTTGCAGTTGTTGGCATTGGCATTCTGTCATTACTGTTGCAGCTGCTTCCAAGCTCCTCGTCAGGACAGAATTACTTTATACATGTACACGCAACAAATTCAGTGCACAGTAATATGTGTGAATAATTTTGATTTGTACTATATTTTATCTGATCCATACACGGCATCGATGAAATTAAAAAAAGCAATAACTATTTATGTACAAAAATAATGAACCATAACTGCCCAATACCTTATAAGCACTTATTCAACAGAAGAGTTGATAGAAAGTACATATTTTTCACACAAATAATGCTGAATTATAAAAATACTTTCATATTTAGTCATCATAAATTGAAATGAATGTGGTTATGGAATGTTTAATGTATATACTAGCAGATTACAGCTCCTTAGCTAGGGTTTACAGATCAATTTACTCACAATAACCACAAATTTAGCATATTTTTTCATAAACAACATGATCTTCCTAATTAAATGAAATAGGTATTGGACGGCATGATGAGAACATAAAACTCAACTAAACTAATACAAAGAAAATGCATAGCTGATGTTTTGAATCAATAAATATTGGACGTCACAAAATAAAAGCTCTTTCATAAAGAGTTTATAGACATAAATGATAAATATATGCAATCTTATATAATATAATATTGGTATTGAAAATGTATGATAATCACCGTGTAATGAATTGTCTTAATTTAATTTATTTATACATAGATCCAAAATCTGAAATCCTAAAAATATTTAGAGATTATGTGAATTATGCCAATTCATAGCGATTGAGATCCAAAAATATCCATACACCATGATGTATGCATCTCTGTTGTACCTGTTCTCTTATTTATAACACCACACCACACGACTTGATTGTAAACACAAACATACAGCTAAAGTACAATATTTATATATGCAAGTATACCGTACTGCCCGCTAGCACTGCACGTATGTATACTCGACCCGACCCGACCCAACCTGAATCAACTCATTTCATTTCAGTTAATATGTATACATGTAAAAGTAATACATTATGTAACACTGCAATCTACCTACTTTATATCTTATATAATATTATCGATAATAAATAAATCATTCCCAAAAAACATATTTTGTACAAAACTACATGCTTATATTGCGAGTCAGGAAATAAGATACTTTTAATCCGTCACCAGATATAAACGCTTTAAAAGTGTGCAATATTAAATTCTTTCAGCATTTCTATGAACCTATGATTCTCTGCTGTACTAAATGTGAAGTGTACTTGATTAAATAATTCTACAATTGAATTTCTGTGGATTGAATGCTGCTGGCAAACAGCCAGTCCCAATTTACAGTTACGTGAATATAAAAATAAAAGACTAATAATTACTCCAACATTTATATTTGACCTTATTTCAAATTTAAATTATGTAAAATGCACACTTCATTCATATCCATGGTAGCTCTATAGCTCCATCCATACGGTATTTGATAGGCAGAATGTCAACAACAGGTGTCTGGCAACAAGTTAACATCAAACTATCCAAAATATTTGTAAAAATGCAATAAAACAATCAATGGATCTAGTCAATTTACACTACAGATACTCGTTCTGTTGGTCAAGGAGGTTCCTAACACTATTTAATACTATTTAAGACATTTTCATTCAAGCTATTCTATTCACAAGTGGAGTTTTCCGTCTATTGGTATGTGAAGGTGTTGTGTTCACAGTTTGATACAGGAAACTAGCTTTAGCTCTCTTCGCCGGGCTCTCTGTAACATTGTTCAATCAGATTAGAGATGTGCATTTGTGTATGTGCGTACAACAATATTAAATCAATTATATTATGTTTAATTATTATACAACATGAAGTACATATCTTTGGGGCGTAGTCTATTTAACAAGATAATTTTTTTTTACTTAAAACCTAATCGAAATCACACATTTTTTTAACAAGTATCATATATAAATACTGTAATCAATCTTTGTACTTTTAAAGTATTAAATAAACACAAACATGCCTTCTCTGATCTCCTGCTGCAGCCTACATAACGGTTTCTATGTTAATCATTAACACTACTAGTGTTACCAAACTTAATTCTTCAATGACTGTCCAAGATTTTTAGAGGCAGATTAAAAAAATATTTTTAAAATATCATTCCCTGAAGAGTAAAAATAATGTATGGCACCAATAAGTCGCAAAAAGAATTGTAAGTTATTCATGCTAATAATAATTATTTGTTCACTTTCTAAGAATATCACTACAGAAGACTGCTGAAGCCTCCAAAGCATATTTCATTAAATTACTTTTCCTTAATCGGTTATAAAAATACTCATTAAAAAATATTGAAAAAAAAAAAAATCAATTACAATACGAATAGAATAATAATTGTATAGTAAATTATTGAGCAGAAGCGATCTAAGAAACCATGATAGTTATTTGTGTAAAAATAAATATTACCACATCTCAGCCTAAATGTAAACAAACCAGATCAGTGTCTAACTGTGTTTGACTGATTAATGGAAACTATAAACCTTTTTTATAAGAACTTATTTTATAAAAATGTCACAAACCTGAATGGAACTGTGAGGCCAATGAAAATTCCAATTTCAGTGGAATAGTTTCTTCTATATCCACTTCATCAAATGTAGTTTCCATAACCTGAAATATATACCAATATTTGTATCTTACACCAAGTTGAGTGTGCACAATCAGCTCTGTTATTAATATAATTATGATGTAAAATGCAAATTACTGCAACTCTAATAGAACAAAAATGACGAACCTCAACATCGGCTGTTTGATCTTCTTGAGGAAGTAATTCATCCACGTCTAAATCATCATCAGAACAGTCCTCATCCGGTGTGGCCGCATCCTCCGAGTTGCAATATTTCATCTCCCCTCTCTCCAGAGCCTCCAAGCTGTCAGGACGAACCATCGCTTTGCGAATAGCTTGAGGGTCTTTCCGCGACCATTTCTGCACCTCCTCATCCATTTTACCCACTTTCGTAGGATTCATCGCCCATAAGCAACCTACAACATGACAAATAATCCATCGACTTTAACATATCATTTAAAAAATTTAAAAACAAAAATATTCTCCACAGATCATCTTAAAAATTCACCTTTCCTCTGTCCACCATTTGTGGACGGTTTTTCAATTTTTTCAAAACACTTATTGAGACTGAGATTATGCCGAACAGAATTTTTCCAACCATTTGGTGCAGTTTTGAAATAAGGAAAATGTTTGCTGAAAATAAAAAATAATCATCATTTATATCTTCTATAGTGGATACCATATTTAAAAATTCTACAAATACATGATGTTGCGAGACCTTAAGTTACTTATATAGACATTTTATGTCCATCCTATACATCCTATACATGCAAACCTATACATGCAATAGAAGTTTAAAATGAACCAAAAAATGTTAACAAAACTTAACTTACCACATGAAGTTATATATTTCTGATACCGGAAGACTCCCAGTCCGGGAGTTCTTTAATGCCATCGCTATGAGGCAAGAGTAGGAATACGCCGGCTTGGGGAACTCTCCGCACAGTGCCAACTTGTTCCCCGCAACATATTTAGGATTGCAGGCATCGGTGAAGGAATTGGATATTGCAGTTTTAAGTACTTGTTTATTACTATTGAAAACTCCATTATCTATTAAAATAGTAGTAGGGTTCTTGTTACCCCCTGTGAGTATCGCCCTGGACTGATGATGCCCCACGATCTGAATACTACTCGAAATCAACGTTCTCTGTCCGAGAGTTTGGGTTGTAACATATTGCGTCCCGGATAACCTCTGGTTGCTATTTAGAATCGAAGAATTTCTATTCAGTTTAATGATTTCCGGTTGAGTCGTTTTTATCCTCAGAGATGGGCTCATCTTTGGCGGTTTACTGTCTATATCATCGTTTAATTCCTTTTTAATTTGTTCTAAATTATCTCTTTTGATAAAAACAAAATTGTTTCTTTCCGACGCTGGCTCCGAATCACCATAACTATCATCGAGACTCTCTTCCTTAACTTTACTAACTTTCATGGACATGGACATGGAACTAGGAGAAAATGTCAAATGACTCTTCTCCTCTGTCGGGCTCGGCAACGGAGACGAACTTTCTGAGCCACTTTGTAACGAGTTTAACATTAGGTGCGAACTACTCTGGTTGATGATGGACTTCACAGGTGATTCTGAGAATATGGAGGGCATCACTGAATTCGGGTTCACCATAACAGCATTCGCCTCCGATCCATATAAATCAATATTCTGCACAAAATTTGATGAATTGTGTAAGCTAGAGTTGCTCCCCGCTATCCACGTAGTCGCGTTGTCCAACTCCATGTCCAGCAAAGGCGGCAGATCCGAGAAGCTCACGCCCAGAGTGTCCTGCCAACAACATTAAATGGTTATTTCCAGACAATTAAATACCATCATACATACCACGTCTATATTTAATATATCACTCATTGAATGTGTTACATCATATTAATATTACCATCAGTCCATATTTACTAACTAGAATTCTCACTGCCTTTTTTATATAGCACCGTTTTCGTGAGAAAATCACCTCAAGGGCACTGCATATAATTTTTGTTACTCTTCAGGGAACGATATTTTAAAAAGATGTTTTTAATAGGCCTCTAAAAATCATCTGACAGACTGTTTCACACTGACGCTGGGAGAGCATTTCAAGCCTTTGGCCCTGCCACTGAGAAAGCTCGCTTCGCAAAGTTTGTTTAATCATCTCTTTTTGATTCCGTTATCCTTCCCACTGCCATTGAGGAGGCCGACCTGAACGTGTGCTGTCGAACGAGATACAGTGATGCCACGTCATGCACACATTTGTACATCAACCAGCATACATAACTCTTTCTGGAAAACGAAGCCAGTGCAAATCACGAAGCAGGGGTGTTATATGTCAGCGCCCTTGAGGTGATATTCTCACGAAAACAGCACTATATAAATTATCCACGTTAATAATAATATGAGCGTATTTCGAAATACCATAGATTATTCTAGCCACCACATTCAAAACAGGTTGAAGTCTGTTCAATTTGTATTGTGGTAACCCAATGTAGATCCCGTTACAGTATTCCACGCGCATTAACCAGAAGTTAATTAGCCTTCGCTGGTAAATATTTGCGTAAGCTTTTAATTTGCTTTAGCTGATTAAAGCATGCAATGATCATCTTACTTATATGAGCATCCATAGAAAGCTTCGAATCAATATGCTCACCCAACAATGTAATGCAAGATGTTCCGCCTTTAGCAGTATTTGGTTCCATTAGTAGGTTTCGCTAAAAGGTGTTGCCTATCAGGAGTTGCTAGCCACAATCTCTCCATTTTAGATGGGTTCAGTGGGAGTCTATTGCAGGCCATCCAGCTCCCAATCTTATCTATACATCACTGAATAGTGCATGCCAAGGTATCACACTGATACGGTTAGGCATAAAAATAAATCTGTGTCATCTGCATAGCAATGCACCCACAGTCCGAATGATTTGATTATTTTATACAATTCATCAGTATATACAATGTATAATAAAGGTCCCAGTACAAAACCCTGCGAGACACTAGTATCGACTAAGGATGCGGGTGTAGTCAGGTTACTAAACTGAAAAAATTGTGTACGGTCTCTCAGGTAGGAGGTGAACCACTCCCACTTGAGAAACCTTGCATAAAAAAGGTTTTTATATTTAAATATATTCATGCAAAATTAAACTGATCAGTCTATCTAGTCTAATTGATCAGTCTATCAGACTATCATCTAAAAGAGCTGAGATCCATCCAAAGGTGTCTCCCACGCGATGCCGCAAAGACCCTCATAAGTGCATTAGTGGTGTCCCGCCTTGATTACTATAATTGTTTATTTGCTAGTATTCCCAAGAAACAACTGCACAGAGTTCAATCAGTGTTCAACGCCACAGCGTGATTATTATATAACGACACAAAGTTCTGTCACATAACACCTCTCTTAAAAAAACTCCACTGGCTTCGATGTCGCGAGAGAGTAGACTTTAAGCTATGCTTAATCACCTTTAAGGCACTTCAAGGAATGACCCCACAATATATTCGTGAGCTCTGTATAATGGAAGACCTAAGTGAAAGATGTTCACTGAGAAAATTATTTACTATTTATATTGCAATAGCCAGTATCATTTTTAAACAAAAGTGCATTTACTTTAAAATACATCATAAAGAACACAACAGGCGTAATGTAGCAAGAATAATGATGTAAAGTAAAAAGCATACCAGCATATCTGTTCCGCTACCAAGATCAGTAGCCATCTCAGATTTGATATCCATGTCGAGCATATCTTGTAATGAATCTGTTATATAGAGATCCATTGTGCCACTAACAAAGCAGTCCTACAATAAAAAAATTAAAAATATATAATATTCACAACAGAACAGTCAAAAATTATGTATAAAATAAAAGTTGGTATTGTTACAAAAGGTGGACATGAAAATAAATTTCTCGCTAAATTACATTGAATGGAAATAAAAAATTGATTTTCAACTTGAAGATGAATATTAAATTACCAATAATAGAAAAGTAAAATATGTGTAAAAATTGAGAACAATTCAATATACGGAAATAGTTCAATATACGAAATTGCATAATAATGAAAGAATAATTAAAGTTCTCATGTCATCCATCATATATTATTATAACGCAAAAAATAAACGATTTCAAAAAATAAAAATGTAAACATTGTCATTTCGCGCTATAAATTTGACATTTTAGTCTAGCGCCTAAAACGCTCAGCTATAGCTAGTAGGTAAGTATAGTACAAAAAGAGCGGGTAATGGATGAGGTCGGGCGATTCCATTATTATTTAGCTCGTAGTAAGAACATATTTACGGATTTTTTAACACAAATCCTACATAATTATTCGATACATGTATGTGAAAATACTTACCGAATATTTATTAAAATAAATATCCTGATGCCCAAGGGATAAATCCTCTATTTCACACATTTAAATAGATTTTCTGTCACAAAACTGACAGATATTCGCCAGATACCTCTCTCACTTCACACAAAACTACACTCTACACTGTTTTGATGTTGATCTTACAAACACAAAGAACGCTGAATTTTAAATTGCTTAACGCTGATTGGGCAATGCAGGTCACGTGATCTTCCCGCCATTTTATTATTGGATAATGTTGTCAATGGAAGATACAATCGAAAGAGAGTACTTATGTACTCACAAAGAATATAAGAGTATACTCGACTCTTCCCGCGGTCAGAAATTCTGAATCTGATACAATGTTTTACAGAAAAAAGATTATTTTTACGAATGCGCAAATTTATTAAACGACCGCTAACATGTTTTGTACTCGGGTCACTGCACGAAAACAACAATCATGCACGAACGGGTAATGGATTTTAGAAACGCATGCTTTTATCAATTAACAGACCGCCCGTTTTATTAGTTTTGATAATCCATTGATGATAAAATCAGTACACTATTAACACTTCATTAAAAGGGCAAAAGAACAATTGTTTTACAAAATGAAATGCGGCACAACGTACTGACGTAAAAATAGCCGGGAAAGTTGAGGTTTGTTTACACCGGCCAAACAAGCACGTACTGTAAAAACAATCAAAACAATTATTAGTCTCTTAACATTTATCTTAACTTTAGATATAAACACGCTCGATTTTTTATTTAAACGTCAATAAGTGCGTAAAAAATGAAATAATACATGGCACTTCTGCAAGTTCACACGGACGATACCATTTTCGTGAGGGGTGTGCAATCACTGAATAAAGGGTTTGCGTGTAACAAAAAAATGTAATCGGGGAAACTTGTAGCATATAAAAATATAAGTACTGTTTCATTGCTTGATATTGTAACCTTCTTTGCACTTTTTTTTTTATTTATTAAATAGATGGCTTTCATCCCTATGGGATGTTCTAGGCCATTGTACACTAGTCTTGTGGATTTAGGTTGAAGGAGATTGGGGTTAGTATGTTTTAGTAGGGACAGGGAATTATTAGGAGATTAAACCGAGTGTTAAGTATGGGTAATATAATGTAATTAGGGGGCTTTATTAAGAGGTGTTAAGTGGCTACAATGAAGCATGCCGAGATATCAGTTATTATTTTTTTTACAGTTTTGCTTCATGAATTTGGCCAAGATTATATATACTTTAGGGATGTTGGGGCTTAGTAGAGAGGCTATATTAGTTGTAAGTTTCACGTGGGCTTTGGTTAAGTTTATAATAAACTCGGGGTACTGGTCATTTATGGGGCATTCAAAAAAGATGT
>JAPMAF010002145.1:0-10002 GCA_026537445.1 Silvatares holzenthali | reverse complement strand
CGCCCCGCGGCCCCGGCCCCGGCGGAGCCCCCCGGGAGACAGAGCAGCCTACAGTCTAACCGGTGAACGGGACTCGCCGTGATTTGCGCCCGAGGAAATATGCTGGTGGAGCAGCGGAGGCCCGACCTACCTACACGCGGGTACATAGCCTTACACTGACACTTCCACGAGGCCACGACCCATGAGAGCCTTGCAGAATTAACACTGCAACGGACGTTCATTTGGATTATTTCCAAATCTGTGCTTTGCGTCGCCTGCAAATAGAATCGTTCTTCTGATTTTTGACTGGCGTTTTTTTTGTGTTTATTAATATTATCTTATACCACACACGAGATACCACGACACCACCATTCGTCTGGGTCTGTAACATTCACAGTGCAATTGCACATGTAAATGCTGTGTAGCTGTTGGAGGAGAGATTGAAAACATGGTATTCAGTTCTAGTCACGAAACATCGATAAATCCATTTCACACGGCTCACAACACTGAAAAGTGGTATTGCTCCAAGGCGATACAAGATCTATCACTTCTTTCCAGTCCAGAGAGAAAATATATTTTTAGATGCATTTTTTTCACTCCGGTGGGATTCGGACCCGCGATCTCCAGCTCCTCCAATGCAATCAAGTGTCTTAACCACTCGACCAGGAGACCGACAAGTTATAATAAGGTAGAATAATCCACATTAGACATTACGACATATCATTTGTATGTTATGATATATATCTGCTCAAGATACTTCATACATTTCACTGTATAAAAAAAAAGCTTATGGCATTCCTCAATGCTGATAAAAAACTACCTTTTGATCAGTTTGGAGACTGACAAATAAATAATTACTCCAGATGAATATATTAAAGAAAGTAATTTGTTCTCGATAAATAGGGTTTTTTTTCTATTCGAATTTGGAAATTATATCCGAGACACGTTTCTTCACATCAAGAACATCATTTTAACGCAGATTTTTTGTTGGTATTTCGTTGGTAATAAAGTATTTTTTTCTCCTACTTTTTTTTATCTTTGTTCCTATGTACGTAAAATCATTTCAATTGAATTATATGGTTCTTCCCTATACGTGGAATAATGTATTATTATTATATTTATTACAATTAAAAACATGTCGGTAATTTAATTTGTAAAATAAACAGTACATTTTAACGGTATTCAAACTAGCATTTTGTTACATTAATGTTTTAGTATTTTAGCAATTAAAACAGCTGTATAATTGAAAATTATCGTCTTTTGTTTTAAAGATTGACGATAGTTTTAACCAAGAAAGAACTCCACTATTAGTTAGACGAAATGAGAATTTGATGAGAAAGCATACAATAATAAAATGAAAAACGTAGATGAGCGCTTTAATGAGCGATTATAATTCAATAGCTGGAAATTCAACGGTTGTGAAAATACAATGAATTTTATTGTCAAGAACTGCTTGTATTGGAGTGCTTCCATAGAGTCGCTTTACTTTTTTACTCTGTGAAAATACTCAAGTATAAACAATTCCAGTTAATGTAATCCAATCGCTCGTCAAAATGACGCATTTCTCTCACAATTTACCGTCACTCTTTCCTGTCACATATCTTCTTGGATTTACGAAAGAAAAGAAATGTCGGGATAATAACCCCTTCCTCGCTGTGTGCTCGACGAATGAATAACTCGTTCTCTTCTCGTCAGCTTAGTTGAAGAAGTCGATTATAAAAAACATGTCATTACTTCGTGAAAACTTACAAAGGTTCTTAAATACTAAGGTTCGTAGGTGGCTCGCTTATCAGGAATCAACGTACAGATAAAATATGGCATCTAGATTCTAGACCATTAACTAGACACTTGTTCTTATAGATTTAGTAATCTTCATAGAATTCGTAATTAACGAGCGTATGTTTAATATCTGCGGACATTATGACATGATAATTATTCGAGTGCAATGGTATAAACATAGTACAGGAACAATCGACAATGTTATTAATATATTATTCCTCTGTTCCACATGAACTGACGGAAATGGCGGCAGAAGTTACCGCAGGGTTAACATTTAAACAAGTCGCGCATAATGTGTGCGAGTGCGAACACATTTGCTGGAAAATTCAAAAATGTAGTTCAGCCTTTCCTCGCCAGGTGTGTGTCTTCGCTTAGCCGGTAATAACACCTCACCTGGTCTCGCGTGGGGCGCGGGGCGGCCGGGTGGGGTAGAGGCTCCCGGGGGGGCACTATGCTCAAGGCGGCAGAAAATTAACGGGGCCCCGTGGGAAATCTATCTCCTCTCTCTGTCTTAGCGGCGGAATCTCGCGGGAAATATTTAATATCGCTCCTCTCCCGCGCGCCGCTAGATGGCGCACGGACAGCCCTACGCTACACACGGTCCCATCTTCGCTCTGGCGGCGGAAGATGAAACTACAGGTATCTCTGAGGTGTTAATAGTTACTACACTATCAAATATACAAGATGTGTATTTGAAATTGAAAACAATATATTTCAATACGAAAACAGTATATGATATGAGCAGCACATGCCTTTTGCCGTGCGTAAAACGTTGAGATGATTGATATGAAAACGTTATTTTAGAAAATTTGAAAACACTGGTAATTACCGGCAAGAACTAATGATAACGTAGAAGTGGACGATTCCCCATAAGATGGGCTATTAGGTACGAGACGCCCGACAACACCAATGTCGGGAGCTCTTTGATAGATGGTGAAGGGTCCTTGGAACCATTAAAAATGGTCTTATAATCACGAGCTTTAAAAGTAAGCAACAATAACAGTCAACATAACTAACGTTGTCTAGTAAATTCAGCCAGATTTATGCTAAAATGTCATCGAAATGTAAACTCCCCAATACGTGCCATCGAGTAAAACCGCAGCGGACATTTGAACGACGTTATACTCCATACTTAACGCCGTAGAATATTCTTAACAGTAAAAACTAAGAGGATATCTCACACAATGATTGTTTGATTTACATTTAAAAATTGATATTGTAAGATGTATACAAACGAGAGTTTGTGCGGCATTCATTAAATCTTTGATCTCTTGCAATAGAAACAATACAACATGGCTATAATTTGTGTGTTCTCCTAATTAGATACTCTTTCACTCTCCCCTCCATCCCTAACCCTTTCTATAGTGCTAACACTGTACGCGACATTTCTGAAATGCTCGCCTGTCTGGGATACAGTAGAGACTATAGGAATGCGCCGCTAATCTTAATTATTATTATTATTTGGGATTCCTTATCATTGAGAATATTTTCAACTTAAAAGTTTTATTTTCCACGTCACAAAATTTTAATGCAGAAATGATTCGGAAACTATCTTATTTTTACGGTGTGTATGTAAAAATGAAAGTACTTAATTTAATATATATTTAATATATTTTAATTTTTAAAATTAATTCATGTTAATTTAAACATTTTTAAAGTAAATTGTTTAATCAGAATTAATTTACATATGTAATTATACTATGCAATAGCATTAAATTGAATTCATTAGTATTTGTGTTACAATTTAGAATTATGTCATTAATGTTTGTTATGCTTTATATATATTTTTTACTTGTAAATCATAAGACGCTATGTGAGATGAGGTAGACTTAGGGATAGGGTAAAATTAACACGAGACTTAAAGAGACCCATGTAATAGGTACGAGGAAACACAAACAACGGAAGGTCATTCCACAGCCGGATCGTCTCACACAAGAAAAACTTAGAGAATCTATTAGTTCTCATGCACTTAATATAAATTGCGAAGTGGTGACAGACGTTCTCTGCCAAACACAGCAGCGCGAGGAATCGGTGATGCTAGTTCTCGAGAGCATCTTCCATGAAAATATCTGTAAAACAAGAACATCATCCCGACCTTTTTTCTGTGCTCTAACCGTTGAAGACCAGCAGTAAGTGCTGGATTATTATTATTAAACGAATCGCACGCCTTTGCACAGAGTCAATAACCACCGTGCGTATATATGTAAAATACATGAATGTGGAGGAAGCAAAAAATATGTATCAGGATGAGAGGATAGAGATATGCCACTTTTTCCATGTTTTACCCTATCGAGAAATGGTGTAATGTTATGGATGCTTACATTACATTCAAAATATTTTATTACCCAAATACGTGAAATTTTGATTAAAAAATAATAGTTAATTTTATGATTTAATTTATGCCAACAATTTCAATTTTATCGCTTCTATAAGCCACTGACTTATCAAACCGTCTTGAATACTCGTATTAGTTGACGGCATTGTTTCAATAATAATGAAAGATTTTCCAAAGCTCGGATGCAACCCTTGAAAATACTCGGAATTCTACAGAACAGCGCGGAAGATCTAAATATCTTAAGCAAGAATGTAGAATGGGTATCTTTAGTATTATCGTATCACACTGGAATATCTTCACAGCATCCGCTAGAGAATATTCGGGAGGAATGTCTATCTAAATCTTTATCGTCGCGATATTATTACATATTAATTGTAGGTATTGCGTTCCACTTTACCAAATTTCAACACAAGAATCTATAGAGGTACATACATATATTATAATGTATTTTCGATATCAAAATGACATTGATAATAACTTTACCGTAATTTTAGTTTATCTCTAATAGATTTACATACATTTGTGTTTAAATTTTGTTACTATTCGGTAATCTGTTTTATCATGTAGTATTTATTTAAACATTTTGCAAATATATTGCATCATAATGTACAAGGAAAGCTTATTACTAGAGCATACCCCATTTTTCACCTTTGGGCATAAATAAAAATAGATGATTGGTCCATATAATTCCTGTGCCACACAACGCTAAATGAATATTATTTTAATTATTATCGATGTCTTAGAGTAAATATAATTTTAGTTTGAATTTGCATTGAAAAATGTAAGTTATTACTCCGACGAGAATCGAACCGGTGAAACATAGTGTGTCAGTCTAGCGCCTTTATCGTCTCTAAATGCTTGAAAAACAGGATATAGTGATATTAAATTAAAATACAGGGCGGAATAAACAAACGTACTCAGGAGGAAAAGTACATTTAATATTGAAAGTAACGAAACATATTCGAAGAAGTTTTAAGTTCAATTAAATAATTCACTAGTTAGATATTTTGTAGATAGTTTATACTATTTATTTAGTATGAGATTTTTCAAAGCTATAAATGTATTTTTTTCACAACGAACTGCAGGAAACACCCTCCACTAGAGCTTTGCTGTAAACCAATTCTTCTTAGGGTTGAGAGAGAAAGGGAAGAAAACTATCTGTGAAAAAATCATCAAGGATTTAGGTATTTTTCCTTCAGTGCCCGTTCGTTTTGTCTAAACTGTATAGTGAATTTTTTTAGTAATTTAAGTAAATGTTTTAAAAAAAGTTTTTACAAATACACATATTTATATTCTATACTGTCAAAAATACTACAAAATTTATGGAATGATGAAAGAAGTAGCGAACTGTAATAGCTATTTTTGAATAATTACTACATCATATTTAAAAAAAACTTTAGTGAAAAAAAACTAAAGGTACTTCAAATCTTTAAGATCTTTTGCACAATTGAAATATATAATTGTGTTCTTTTACTGTTAAAGGACTAAACATTTCCTACGCGCACAAATATTATTATATATATTAAAATGATTTGATAATTTTGTGCCAAGCATAACTCACAAAAAATCGTCTTCGTATTTATTTAAAACGAAAACTGTATACTGAAAAGTTTAGCTAAACAGGTATAAGTGTAATTTAAAACGCCTCGTCTTGAATATCTATTAAGTCGCAAATATAGCAACCGTACGCAATTCGTTTATTAGCGGTATGTATTACACTAAAGATGTGGAGTCACTGGAGTGAGAAGCTGTTTAAGACATTCTCCTACGTATATTCAGACTCTACTAAGTACGATTAGCTTCTGACTTTGACAATTTGAGTGTTCCTTTCCGTGTTCGGAATTAACCGCGGATTGTAGAGTATATGTACTGGATAGGTTCGGGTATCCAGATATGGGTGTCTGTGTCTATTGTCTTGGAGATTTCTGGTGAGACGTTCGGTGCTCCGTGTTGCGCGTTCTGCAGCATCCGAGGTAACCGAGCTGACAGCTCATTACACGGATTGCTCCCTTGAATTACTTATGGCCAACCAGCGCAGTCTACCACTTTACTTACACCCTTAAGAAATCAGACACTTGATGTTAGGGAGAACTACGTATTCCTAAGACGACATGACAGTTAATAGTGGCTAATGGTTTTTACAAGTATTTCAAATTAAAATCAGGAATAATTTATTAGATAACAGACAAAGGAGGGAGTCTCCTTATATTTTAATAAAATAATGAATAATTTGTATATACCACAGGTTAAACAACATCATTGTCCTGTACTTATACATGTACACAATATTCCTGAAGAAATTATTTATGCGTTGTTTCTTTTTCAGTATATACAAAACATAGTCTATTTTTTGTAAATGAGTATGTAGAATCCAAAACCTCAAACATCTCATTTTTGTAGTTAGTAAAAATATTATTTTAAAAGAAAAGTGCAACAGCCAACGTTTCACTTGTGATTCTGTTGAAAGATGTAATTTACACGCAATGGTTTAATTTTATTAGGACCTAATAAATGAAGCTTAAAGCTCCCATTAAATTATTGCTGTTCACAGACGCACACATTTTCAAATTATAATTATAATATCGAATTCTGACTTTTACGAGTCAATATTTTGGACCATGTAACATAAAATTTCTCAAAAGAGTCAGGATTTTATTATTTCAGTTCGTCCTGTATGTGTATTATAGTTTTTGTTTTTTTTTTAAATTATGCAGCACCGAAATCAATATCCTGTACTATTTCTACACTAAGGAAAAAGTAGAAGTAACATTGTGCTCAAGCTGAGACTTGATCACGCGTTTTTCTCTGTAGATAGGCAGGAATTACGTGCAAATATGGTATTCCCAATATGCTACCCCTTGCATTGTCAGTTAAATTTCAACCACTATTCCAATAACATATTTATATAGAAGACACTTTGACTGAAATCTCTATATAAAATTTATTTGACGTTTTTTTAAACAATGTATTGAAGTAAAAATTTTAACTATATACGTACAGATATTAAAAAAAAATCCAATAAATTTGCATAATATTCGTGCATTTACTTTATTTATTTTAAACATTAGACGTAATGGTTCCGTCAAAGTTAATGCAAAACTTCGATTCAAATAGAATTGTCTGAAGTTCGTAAAATGGGTATTATTATTTACACGCCTTTTGAATACCATTTTCTTCATTTCATGTGAAAAATCACACAACCTCCCCTCTGCCTTACTGCTCCATGATTTAAGACAACTGTGTTAGGATTACCCCTCTCCTATCTTCCATCTACATCCGCCCCAGGCCTCTCCAACCCTTCCAGTATCACTTCCCCGGAGCCACATATACCTGTTCTCTTTCCATAGACAACTGCTCCCCGCAGTAAGCTAAATTATTAATATTTTTTCGATACACGACACCCGAGAGAAAATAACGGCGAATCTTGAAACGTGCTTCGAGGAAACCATACATTCCAAATATCTACCACACTTAATTAAAAACACCATGATAATGTCCTAGTGCGTATTTCAACAAACTAGACTAAACTAGATAGAAGGTTAGCTAATAACGGTAATAAAATCATTTTTTGTTTTTTTTCTTTCATATACCACGTATAATCAAAAAATTCAATACTGTATGTTGAATTTTATCAGTAATTATATTGTGGTAATTGTTTTTTAAAACAAAATTTTTTGTTTTCTTAACTCCACTTAGGGCCGATTTTTTCAATCACAAAAATATATTTATATGCTGAATAAGTGTATTCTATTTTTCAATGCAGTAAACGATATTGAAAAATAAAATGCACTCATTCGAAAGATAAAATTTATCTTACGGTTGGAAAACCGTTATTTGAAAGGAAATTATCCCGGCTCATTAACGAGAATTCTCAACAATGAGTCGAGATAGGCTCAAAACATTTCTTACACTTTAAATAAATAAGTAGCGTTAAACGAAGAAAATAAATGCTTTATATTTTTTATTCAACACACTTCTGTAATTCACTGACCTTTTGAAAATAAATTTTCATATTCAAAGAAATTGTTGGTTGTGACCGAGAACAAACCATAAAAAGTATTTTGTTAACAATGGAAAACCTCAAAGGTATCGAAGAAAATATCAAATAACGATAGATAACAAACCCGGAGATTTTTTCATACTTGTTTGAAACAGCAGTTGGAACAGTAATGAAAAAAATATATTTTTATATGATTTCTTTCAAATTTAACCAACAAATTATAGCCATTTAATCCAGTGTTCTAATCATTGTGATCGTCTTATTTATAAGCTAAGACCTCCCTCATTCTACTCCAGCCAAACCACTTTCATCCAGCAGTCATCCAACACATCAGCGGTCGCTCCATTAATAATCGGATGGTCTCGCTACATGACCGACATAATCCCAATTCAGTCCCGAGAATCATTGCATGCTATCTTAACAGATAGAATTAAACTCTGGTAACCCAGAGTTTAATTTCTAGTCCTATAATTTGTCTCACTCCCGTTGAGTATGCTGCTGTTCCACCACGTTCCCGCATTGCATTTGGAAAAGAATCAACTTTCCTTGTCAATATACACTTCAGTATTTTTTTTTGATTCCTTTCCTAAACGAGAGAGCAGGAGTTTAAAAATGAATGACTTAAAGTTCTGAAAGAAGCAACTGATAAGGGTAGCATGAGAATATCCTAACGGTTACGAAATAATCATCAGGGAAAGACTCTTTCTTCAATATTACTTCTTCCACCGCTCTTTCTAATACTGCAATTATGTAGAGAATCTTGCAAGTGTTTACGTTTGTGAAACATATCTTAGAACATTGCTCAGTTTGCAAATTGCAACCCAACCTAAGCAACCTGTTTTTTTTGCCCAATTCAATACATGGCCTAGATAAATGTTTCCTGAATTTGAACGTTAAGATACATAGTTATATGAGGTATATTTTTAAACGCATTTTTTGCTGCTTTTGAATATTTTAAATATATTTTTACACATCTGAATATTTAAGATTTTTATATACATTTTTTTTCACTCCGGCGGGATTCGAACTCGCGACCTCCAGCGTTCCTCCAACACCTTGGTCAAGTATCTTTGACCACTTGACCACGAGGCGGACAGCATGTTTGCTTTTTACTATTATAATATGTGTAACTATGCCCATAATAATCATCATCATCAAATAAGAAGATTTTCGATTCCTGTGATTTTGTCGAAGGAAGCGGAATAAGAATAGAAGCGAAATGTGAACTTCCCAAATGTGAGTATGGGTACACGTAGTGTTATTGGTGGTGAGAGCTGTGTTGGTGCAATAGCACATCTGGGTTATTACTATTACCAATGCTCCCATGTTGATCCCATAAAGCTATTTGGCCCGTGACAGAAATTGAATAAGGTTTTTTCTTCGACCCCCTTCTCAAAGGTGCCATTCACATAAATGTTGGTATTCTATTTTTACTGTATCTACGACTACATACCGGGTAAACCCATAACTATAGCGAATGTACATACTCTATTACATATAATCAATTGTGACAACAAAAATAAACATAATTGTGTACCGATCTATGAAATTTGTTAATGGATATATTCAAATCGCTGCGAACAAATGTCTGAAGAAGTAAATTACTTTACTTACCTAGCTTTACAAGACACGGTAGATCGGTCAAAGACATTGACAGAGGATTGAATGCAGGCCATAAGCTTAACGGCACCATGCATTGCATAATCGGCAATAAGTAATCTTGAAAGAATCGTATTTCTTAATGTACATTGCATTTTAGTAACAACATTACCTTGCTATATAGCAGCAAAACTTGGCCTTGGCGGAAGATGGATAAAAACAAAATAATTGCAGTGGAGATGAGATTATTAAGAATGTATTGATCCTGTGTAATAGTATTAGAAGTGAAAAAAATATCACAAAAAAACAC
>JAPMAF010002144.1:0-10002 GCA_026537445.1 Silvatares holzenthali | reverse complement strand
ATTTTGTTTGCCAACGTTTCGGACCACATTGCAGTGTCCATCTTCAGGGCGAGTCTGTCTGTGTAAGACTGCCTTCTTGACCCAAAAGTCTTTGACTTGCGAATGGTTACAAATATTTTATTAAAAAAGCTTAGTCTCAATATTTTGTATACAACAGTATTTAAACATATTTTATTTTAAAAGTATGTATATGTGGACTAGTCTTTGTACATAGATTTGTATTTGCATGACAATTGTACAAAATTATGGACACAGTTTAATGCATTGTGGAAGGGCTTTCACGACCAAAAGGTTCGCAAGTCGAAGACTTTTGGGTAGTCATGCCGTGTTGTGACATTTTATTTGCAAATATTTCGGACCACATTGCAGTGTCCAGGGCGAGTGCGCCTGGCGATATGTCAGGCTGGCTTTTCACAAGAATCCTGAAGAAATGATTATACTGCCCGAAACGTTGGCAAACAAAATGTCACAACACGACGTGACTACCTAAAAGTCTTTGACTTGCAGACAGTTTAATGTAGATTAAGTAGAATATTTACCAGATAAAACGGTTAAATTAACGTAACGAATAAAATAAAAACTGTGCTTTATAAATTTTCCATGTGCTTATAATAAAAATATTGGACCACGAAAATTCATATCTCCAAAATAACCATACCTGAAATGGCACTGTAAATTAATCCAAAAGCAATCACAGAATGGAGAGTCAGATGAATTCGATCCATGAGAAATGAGCAGACTATGCTGAGCCTATAGTTCTAACCAATGCACTATTGTCACTGAATATTTTTTTTTAATATCACACAACGCATCAGTATTACTCTACATAACTAAACTGTACACTATGGAGTGTTCGGTTGCCCAACTTATCTCAAGTGCATTCCAGAACTAGTCACTTCACTTCACTTTAACTGGTGGCAAATAAAAAAAATAAATGAGCACAAACAATGACACAATAATTTGAACCAAATTTTCAACGTTAACACCACAGCTACATTCGCTATCAAAATCAACGCCAACTCGTTAGAGATGTGCAGTAGGCAATACTGAATGCAGTCTAATTTAGTAAATAATATTAGCTTGGGGTGGTGTCATTTAAATTAGGGACTAATGACTTTTAATGACCACCGAACTGCAACAAAAAACACATCTGTTTATTTGTTGACCGAATTGTAACAATACACACACCTGTCTACGGTGCGGTACTCTCACCTAGTACTTAAGCAAGCACCCTTTTACACCATAGTCAGGCTGCGTTTTTACACAGGAAGACTCATCCTGAAGATGGGCACTGCAATATGGTCTGAAACGTTGGCAAACAAAGTGTCACAATATGACATGACTACCTAAAAGCCTTTGACTTGTGTCATATGAAGTTAAGAACACTTAAGAGAGCCCGTTGGACAAAATACAAAAAATCTTTAACTTGTATTAAAAATATCCAACGTTGGATGATTGTCATTTAAAGCTCGTGATTGGAACATTGGTTATCCGATGCGGCCAACCATCAACATTGGAAAGTGTTTGTAGTATGGTGTGCAATTGTTTAATCTACGGTCTTTCAATATCCAGAAACACTTTTCATTGGTAGTTTGAGATATATAATGTGCCGAATGTCTTTTAATTTCCTTCATTATGTAATGCCTTGCCTTTAGCCCTCTTTCAGTTTGGGAAAAATAAAAAAGTCTACTGGTGCAAAGTCCGGGGAGTAGGGAGGATGTGAACGAATATTCATTTGATTTTTAGAATAAATATATGAATTAAATATTTACATTACATTTCCGTTAATGATAACTCCAGAAACAATAAAGTAACTGTACTAAGTTCTGCCAACCGCACGTCTCTAAGTTTGGATAAGTTTTGCACAGAGTCCTCTACCAAAAGGGATAACGTCTGAAGATGTTATATGGGAGGTGGAAGACTTAAAGACAGAGTTAAGTTATCATGGGTCTTGATGTGACTCAACTTGTAGGAGGGAGAAAACGACGAATGGTCAATCCAAAACATGGCCGTCTCGCACAAAAGTTATTTAGAAACTTATACGCTATATATCAACTGTGAAGGGGTGATGGGCAAACTATGGTTCTACCAAGCGCAGCAGCTGAAGAGCTCAGTGATGGTAATTTCTGAAGGCATCTTCAATGAAAATAACAATATAATAAATAGATTACTCCCACCTTTCTTTTGTGCTTCAACGGTTATTTTATAAATAAAATTGTAAATGAGCAATAATTATGCGAAATAAAAGGTTACTCAAGTGTTCGAGAAAAGGGCTGCTTATTTTTAGCACAAGAAATTCCCTAGAAAACCTTTCGAACGCTACGGAATCCGGTCTGAGATTTTGATGTAATAATGGATAAAAAGAAAACACGAAAATTGGGGCGGTTAAATTTACACATTAATACTATTTTAAGATACAATTCAGATATACAACTATATTCGGCACGAATGTCAAAAATAGACATGCAAAGGAGATATTTCGGTAAAGTTTCTTAAAATAGCAACAGTTGTTCCAAATTAAGAATTAATTACATCGATTGTCACGTGGGCATAGCTTTAAATGCGCGTTCATACGGCATCGAATCGTCATTTTTTTTTTCATTTTCTACATGTTGCAATGTGGATATTCCCACGAGCGATGTGTGGTAAAAAAATAGGATTTCGATCTGAAAACGAAAAAAAGTGATTCGGTATTGTATGAACATACCTTAAACGAATTTGCTTTCAATTAATGCTTTCAATTTATGAAACACTATACGACTATATGTTTTACCGAAATACCTTAGAAGGCTAATAGCCCGATAATTGCTGCATACCACTATAGAACTTTTCCCTTTGAGAAGGAAACTATGATTGCTCAAATAATCGATGTTAAGATTTCAGAATCACAGTCAGTCTCATTGTCGAGTGATTAAGACACTTGCCCAAGGTGTTGGACGAACGCTGGAGGTCGCGGGTTCGAATACCGCCGGAGTGCAAAAAAATATACTTAAAAAAATTAAAACGGCAAAGAATGCATTTAAAAAAGCAAATTCACTCTGGACTGGAAAGATTGATAAATCTTGTATCGCCCTGGAGCAGTACCACCGTTCAGTATTGTAAGCTATTTAAAATGGATTTATATATGTTTCGTGACTAGAACTGGATAACCAGGTTTTCAATCTCTCCTCCGACTGTTACACAGCATTCACATGTGCAATTACACTGAATGTTACATACCCAAACGGATGCTGGTGTCATGGTATCTCATGTGTAGTATAAGCTAAAAACAAACCTCTCCCTTATATATCAGATGTACGGCAGAAATTTCAGCGTACCTAGATGACTTTCCACTCTTCAATATTTTAACAGCCTTACGGACTTCTTCCATATGTATAGCGTCACTTTCAGAATATTCACTCTTTAGATTTAACTTTGAAATATCAACTTCATAGCGTTATGCCTTGTCTAATATAGAACATATATTTTTTACATAACCCTTGCGAAATCAAAGCTGAAATACGAATTTAATATGCCCTCATAACATAAAATACAGCTGATACTGGTTGCAAATCACGTAAAATACGTGATCTCCCTATTCGGTTGATTGATGGAAAGGTTAGAACCGACTACGCCTAAAGGAATGGACGATTAAGCCTCGTAGAACAGGATTGCCTATAGTTTGAATGATGGTCACAAACCGTCAATAGAAAAAAAACTCTTAACGAAGAAGTTTGCTGGTAATTAATTCATAGGTTTTGGTGTACTGAAACTCTGTAGAAGTGGAGTTTATATGCGTTGGCTTGAAAGCGTCGCGCTGAAGAAGATCTGTAAAGCAACGCTCATTGAGCGTCCTCCGTAGTCGTCTTCTCCTATCAGGGTCGACCGCCTTGCCCCGTAGATGGAGTGATATACTTCGCGAATCTGTTGAATTTTCGCGAATCTGGTGAATCGAATCGCGAACTTGCTGAATCTGCTAGTCTCAACCTTTTCCTTGGGCAAATCTATTCTTATCCGATTTAATTAATTTATTTTTTGGATAATTTTATAGCGCTGTTTCGTGATGTAACATCTCCCCAAGAGCGCCGATTCAATGTTATTATAATTATTTTCTTCCCACATAGTATCTTCCGAGAACATAGGCCCATTTCGGTAGCCCAGAGAAAACAATTGTTTAAAATTATGTTCACTAGAATAATAATTATTGTTACATAAACGTCTTGTTCTTGTATACGTATTTCTACTTTGTTAGCAGGTACGGTTGCCCTGCTAATATAAATGATGAGAGTACACGTAATTTCCAATGTCTTTATTCTCCAAATACACAGTGTAGAAATGACAGTGTATAGTGACGGTGAATTGTGTCGAGGGAGCGGTTCCCGAATAGACGTCGTGCGAACCGGATGGCCGGGCGACCGGGAGACAGTTGCCTCAGGTAGGAATTCGATAATCTAACTCTGACACATTGCGTTGCACACTCTTTATATAGGTGAGTGTGCAGTTTCTTCTAGAATCTATTGTTGCGGTGACAATATCGTATTCTCTGAGGTAGGTGAACTATCTCTAGAATATTCCAGAGGGTCGCCATTCTGGGCGAAGCGCTTAGAAGCTTCTAGATGCATGCAATCTACCTCACGCACATTATTATCAGTTGTATTGGCAGCCCCTATTATATTTAAAATAAAATAAAACATTAGACCGAATCTGAGCCAAATATTGTATTGTAGTAGTATGGAGATGATCTTCGCCTGCTCAGGTGAATATGGGAGAAAAGAAAACAAGATGAAGAATTTAAAAACAAAGAAATTAATGGCATCGAACAAATCACCGTAATCTTTCAATGGGAAGCCGCTGCGAACGGACGGAATCGATGCTCTAATCGTTACAAATGAAACGTTACACAGAACATAACATCGTAACAAAGAAAAAAAAACACTCAAAAATAATACACCTCGAGCGGAGATTCATCGCAAACGATCGCTCAAAGATAATAGATGACAAAACCAAAGAATTGTACTGCGAAACTGACCGGTCGATTTGCGATAGAATTTTAATCGGTAAATAAAAGTGATAGCCGCGCTTCGTGCAAAATAGTACGGTAAATGCGATCTAAAGTATGTGAAAAACTATATTAACAATTGAGACTGAATGCATCTAATTTTGTAAACGTATTTTTCATTTCTGAGTGTAGACTTCATGCCCTCGTCCACAATTGACATTCTTGCTTCCATTCTCCAGAAACCAACTTTTCTCTTACTTTATGCCATCACTTCTACCGGACCATAATCGCCATAGCATTATGCTTTCTTTGTCTATCCCGAAATAATCTTGCAACGTGATCAACTTAGTCCTAGTTTAATTTGCAATAATAATCATTTACTTAGCTTCAAAATCATGCCATTTTTCTATTTGTTATTTTTAAAAATCTAGCATTGCTTTCACCATAACACAATATAAAACTGTCATCTTAATCATGGTCTGTTGCGTTAAAATTCGTCATGTGCCAGTCTATAAATGTATGGTTACACACAAGTAACACTGTGCAATATTAAGTAACAAATATATTATTTATGAATAGAAAATAAAAAAGCGGATATTTTTGTTAAAAAAATAATGTAAAATGAGAGTTAATTCAACTTTAATACAATTTTGAATCTTTAAATGTCTGCTCGAACCTCTACCTTATTTGCGAGACGTCTCTTTCGCGTGAGATTATCAACCGCTAAGAATATTGCTTTAACTAATATTTCCCATCTCTACATCTTGCAACTCGAGGTGTAGAATTATCCTACAGAAATACATGTTTCTTTACGTGGAAATCATTCTTTAGAATACATATATTGTTTACTTAGTGCAAATGCATCAGTCTAGTTGTGAAATCTCCTCTAAGTCTCTCAGAATAAAAAGAGAACTAAAATAAACTATCCTTACAAGAGCTTCAGGTTAATTAGACTATCAATTATATGCTCGAAAAATATTATAATTATACCATCATATAGTTTGACATCCAACCTTACATGTTATCCCGGGAAAAGGGTTTGTAGGATATCAATGCAGCGGACTAATGATTAAAGAAGCAATAGATTACACTAGTTACAAAACGATGACTGGTAGACTATAGAGGAACCGAGGAGAATCATGCACGCAGCTACTAGATTGCGACCTTCAAACATCAAATTTAACGCTGAAAAAGCATATGATTTAATCAAATCTCGCTAATTAATATATTTTAAATTATTTTCAATGACAACACAGCATTTTGAATTTGGGATTATGGGAAATAACTGATGACACAATATCTAGGAGATTGTTGTAAATCAAAAAAGGACAAAACACTCACAATACAACAATCATTTGATTGGATCAAACCTTGGTGAATTGAAGAAGGAGGTACATTTAGTAACTTGGTCATTCGGTAGACTAGGCATTGTACTCGTATTGTTAAAGACGGGAACAATACGTGTTCGGTGTTACTCCATAGGAATTGGAGAGAGAACTGTTTCTGCCGAGGAACAATGGACAATATTCGCTAATTATTCGCAACAGAACAACAATTACAACCGAAGTTGGAATTTGCTGATAATCACGGCTTGCTGTAGCGGTCCCCTTTTGCCGACCCCGCTGACTGTTTGCTACATCGGGTGAAATTTTCACGGATACAACGATAGATATTCAAACTTATTAAAATTTAATATTAACTACTAGGAAACAACTGTGGAAAATTAATAATTATTCAACAATATTCAAAGGATTTTTGCCAAGGCCATGGCCGTTCAAATACGTTTAGAGGCTGATGGCGAATTATCCGCCCCCAAATTCTTTAACACGTGCCCTTTTTTAACGAAGGTTGCATACCGTTAAGGAAACAAATAAAAATGCATTGTTTTAAAAATTCTCAGGGTCTTCTCGAAATAATTATGTATGCCTAACCAGTAATAATAGAGTTTAAAAACAATTTCCCCGCACGCTTCTTGAACCACTATTTGATTATAATAATTCCGAAATATAAGGCGTAAGTTATGAACTTTTTAATTTATCATGCATGTACTCGTATTTAACGCATATCTTAGAAATGTTATTAATGTGACAACGGCGTCATTAATGTTGCTATTAATTAATGTGAGGGGATAAGTGCGCCAGTCTACCTACTGGTAGAGTTCGGTGTTCAAATCTCAGCTCGTGCATAATGTCATTTCTATTTCTACGATACAAGCGTACATAACATCTTAGTGTAGAAATAATATAAGATATTGATATACTTCATTTCCAGTGTTTTATATCTCTATTTATGTAAAAAAAAATTAAAAAAGAAGAAATCATTACATATTGAGTGTTTATGTGTTACGGAAGGCAAATTGAAAACTTCTATACTATATTTCACTAGTAAACTATATATGTCAGAAAGATTACTACGTTTAAATATGGGCATGACAAGAATATACGGGAAAAGGTATCACGCAAATTTATTGTATTTTCAGACTGAATGGCGCATGTATTTGCACTGCGTAATAACACGTACGTATCGTATGTTTTACTATTTACGGATTGGTGGACGATCCGAAAGAATACGATTCGGTGTCATTTGCAGACCCAGATACGTGTCGTTAAGGAAGATTTTGCTCGACAGTAGGATAAGATATATTCTTTTTATTATTGAATGTTGGTCATATATCTTTGCTATTGCTTTCGCAGCCGAGTCCGCGAGAGAGAACTGAAGATTAAAGATGAACCAATAACAGGGTGTTACTGCCTATAAAAGGAGCTTTTGCACAGCTCTATATATGAATACGAATATCTACTTTTATCGTCCAATACCATCCAGGCACAAGCAGCACTGGGTGCCTTAGCACTCTCCCTAATCTTCAATAAACGAATCGATAATGTTTTGTCAAATATTTCGTATGCATACCTGTTGAATTATTAGATATATAGCTGGCTATCTGACCGAAGTTTTCCCTAGGTAATGAGATCTTCTCTATGCGCATTGATCGTTTTAATACAATAAATATGTGTCTCGACGATTTCGCGTATGACTTCAGAACCACTCTAATATAATCGGTAGGTATATCAAGGAAAATTGTGCAGTAATTCCTCATTCACGCACCTCGGGCATCGTTATAAATGATCCATGCATAATACATAGTTATATGGCCCGATTGATGTCGATAGCCACATCGAAACAAAACTATATTTTATTGCAAAAAGTTCTAGGCGACGGTGGTCGGTAAAGAAACTGTCTATCCGATATCGCTGATAGAGTAGAGCCAGGTGATCGAACTAGACCCCCTTGGTTCTTATCTCTTCTAAACTTACTCTAGTGTATTTAAAGTGGTCGAAATAGCAAAAATAACGATCGGGAAAAATTATTATAATAGTATTATCATAATTTTCTTTCAATTCGAATTCGTGCTTAACTATACTAAATTTGATAGATTTTAAAAGAGCATTCTTTTGTAGTTGCGGTCATTATGTTGTTGGTCTAAAAGCAACCCCTTACAGATGTTACTTTCGTATTTAGTATGGAGCTTATTTACTGAAATCAATTTCTGAAAAAAGTAAATATTTTAAGTTTTAAGCATTATAAATAATAAATATTAGTATCAATGCAAGTATGTATGCAATCAGATATTTTACAAAGGCATGTTTCGTATAGAAATAATCGATTTGAAATTTCGCCAAAATGCGTCGCGTGAAAATTGTTAAATCTTTAAACTAAGGTAATGTCCGAGTGTAGATAAAAACGTTGTTAGAGAAACAAAAGGAAATTTTGTTGAAGTGTATACGAACGTAACTCATGATGGTTGCTGTCGATTCGATAATTCGAAAACACGAATAGTGCTAAGGCACCAACTAGCCGAACCGGGATGGAATGGGAGAAGAGATCTGCGAGGCGATAAAATTGCCGCTGGTAAAATCAGAACGGACAGTTTCGGGCTCCGAATGGGAATGTTTTGCTCCACGCAAGCGACCCTTTCGGGAAATTCCGCGAAGAAGTGGAAATAGATGGAATAGTAGTGTAATTGAAAAGGATCGGAAGTTTTATGTCCTTTACGTGTGGAGCATTCCCGAGAATAAGTCACAATTTGAGTCACAAAAATTCTTCAGACACTGATTAAGTCTCCGGGAAGGACTCTCTGAAGAATGTAAAAGAACTATTCCTGCTAAATGGACACGCTAAAAGAAAATAGTTTCTGAAAGATTTCTCATAACAGATACGAGTTGAATCGTGTAGAAGTACTTGCAATTTAGTTTCAAATAGTGTCTTATTTATTTCGTAATAGTTGGTTTGGAAATGGACATTACCCAGTATCAATGGAATTCAAGTTAGTAACGTATATTTTTTCGTAGTATAAAAAATCAAGTATATTTTATATGAATATTGTGGCCTTCGTCCACTAGGAATATTAAGTCAGGTTGTTTATATATTTATATACAACATCATACGATATACTGTTGAGAATAATAATCCAGCATATTATTTTTTAAGATAGTAAAATACTTTTTGATTTAACTTTGTCAAAACCACACATATTTAATAAAAAGCTGTGTGTTTCGATTATGGTACGCTGATCATTCTCAAGATTTTCTCGTTTATTCTTGATTTAAATATTCTTGAGAATGGTCAGCATATGACTGAAACTTGTAGTATCTTATCAAATATATGCGGTTTGGTTTAAGTCGTACTAAAAAGTATCCGATTAAAATCGGAAAATCACAAAGTTACCAAAGAAAGAATACATTTTTAAACTATTTAGTTTCATAAATTTAAATAAGACAATAAATACATTAGAACTATTATGACGAAATAAGAATGGGGTAAGAATTGGAAGTTTAATATGGCATATAATCAATTTTGTTTTCATACTACTTTGACAAAATATTATTTTGAAGATAATAGGTAAAATTTTATAATGGATTTTTAAAGCCGTATGGTACAATACAATACGCCATCACGCCGTTTCCCCGAAGGGGTAGGCAGAGAGGATCGAGCGCCACACCACCCTGTCCTGGCATACATCTCTT
>JAPMAF010002142.1:0-10003 GCA_026537445.1 Silvatares holzenthali | reverse complement strand
ATATATTTAAAGTCTGAATAGAAACATGCATATTTTTTTCGCTCCGGCGGGTTTGTGACTTCCAGCGTTCCTCCAACGCTTTAGTCAAGTGCCTTTTAACCACTCTACCACTAGGCCAACAAAGTGTGATTAAAACAAATTATAGATGTTATTATTGAAATGCAGTTTTTCATCTGATATTTTAATTTTACACTCTTGTTGGGACTTGAGTTAGATATAACCAAACAATCAAGGGAATTGACTGACTGCATCATGATCTCATCAAGAAATAAAACAATTACTAAATATTCTTTGGAGGAGTAAAATTAATATTCAGTGCTGAAAGTATGTAATGATTTTCTTGGTAATGTGTGTTCTGAAGTTGCAAAAATGTACGGGCATCAAAAGCTTTTAATGATAAAATTCCTACGGGAAATCATGAAGGTAAATATTTTAACATTTTGTGAATGAAATCAAATTATTTAAGTGATGAGATCACGATAAATTAAAATCCAGTGGAGTGAAGGATAATACTGTATATTAAAAGAAGACAACAGACTGAGATGTCGTCCAAAACAATCCCGTTATGAATAAATTAACCAAATTCTAGTTAATGATTGATATATCAAAAAAGTCGTAGAGTATTAAATCTCATATTTTTTAACAAAGAGTCCTCTGTTGAAATTGAAGCGATTCAAGGGTTCTTTTTTAAAATCTCATTTTAAAGATTATGATTTTCGGCTGGCTCCTGAATCCAGCTATCCAGGCCTATTTGTCTAATTATCATCAATAATTAGTTCCACGCCAAAGATCCAGCGTACAAAACACAAATATATATCTCAGTAGACATCTTCTTTTGCTTATTTCCTCCTTTAGACAACGCAAATACGTCAAGGAACAATCTCGTGTAGCGCTTTAAAAGTAATTAAGCAAAGTTAAAAGTCGTTTCTCTTGCGACATCGAAGACAGAAGAGTTCTTTCAAGAAAGGGGTTATATAACAGAGCTTGGTATCATTATATGACAAACGTGTTTTAGCGATAAAAGCTGTCTGAGATTGATGTAGTTTTTATTTAAATCTGTTATTAAATAAACCTTTGCACCAAGAAAAGCGAGACACTACTAAATTTTACAGCAGAATAAATAGGAAAACTGTTTTTTTTAAATATTTACGTGTAAGTTCAGCTTTTTTGTATTTTTTTCCTAATTTTATTTCATCCACATTTCAATGATCTTTTCAATTTTAGATTGTCGGTTCGTGTCTACTTGCATAAAGGACATCGCATTAAAAGAAAAGAAGAAGGATGATAAGAAATAAAAAAGTAAGAAAATAAAACAAACAAAATCAGGACAAGAGAATATTTAGAGGGAAATTATTGCAAGAAATACATAAAAGAATAGAGAACTACTATCTAACATAAACCCAGCGAAAAGCACTATAGAATACCGCAATAACTACTCATTGAGATATTAGATTTACAATTTTAATTATATTAAACTTCGTCTATCTATGCAGAAATACGTATGATTCAAAAACTATTAAAGTTGTTCTATTGTTGATTTCTCATTGAAACTAGTTCCCACTGCCATCATCCTGGGAGGGCCAGATCTCCACGTGGACAAAGGTAGCACCATCAACATCACCTGCACAATCAGATTCAGCCCTGAACCACCTGCGTACATATTCTGGCACCATGAAGATGAGGTACGTATTGCATATTTACAAATGTAAGCAAAGTGCTCTCAACAAATGTAAGCAAAGTCGAAACGTAGCCTTTAAAATAATAGCGCTAAATTTAGTTTTCTAAATTTGCATCTTGCAAATTTATCACCTATCGTAATCAGTGGATACTGCCAGTTATTGCATATGGAAGAGAAACAGTGACCCTGACCAAGCGACATGCAGATTGAGAAGTATAGCATTTATAGTACTAAGTTTTTCTTCTTTAAAAGTTAGTTTGATTATAACCTAAAAAGCTTTTGCCTAAATACCAGGAGAAAGTACCGCACTGTAAACAGAGTATGTTAGTAAATAATAGCTAATTAAGTATTAATTGATCATTCAAAAGGGTACCACACCAACTTGAGGTGAAACTCTATCAACGTTGTTGACATTTTTGTAGATCTCTATAACCTCATTTATAAATCCAGCAAATTGATATTTCTAGAAATTTTGGCTCGAACGAGAAGCAGTCTAGAAAATGTTCTAGTGCTCGGTAATTTTTTACACGAAGAAGGGCACTGCAATGTGATCCTAAATGTTGTTATACAAAATGTCACAACACGATATAATTACCCGAAAGTCTTTGACTTCCCAATAATGACACTTGAACGACGTTGAATCATCGTGAATGTTGAATTTGCGCACAGAAATATACCATTTGCAAAGAAAGAATTATCGGTTTCATCGCGGAAAATACAAATATGTAATTCGTAGTAAAGTGTTTAAATTTCCTTTTTCGCTCCGACAGAAGTACGATGAAAGTAATATGAATAAATGTAGTGGGAATGTGATCGTTACGGTTGGGAAATTCGGTGAAAAGCTCGGATATGTATATTATGCAATACAAACATTAGAATAATGCTGATATAGCGTGTACGGTGTTAAGTATAGAGAGAGATTTTTCAAATAAAATAATTTCACTTTTCAATTTAAATCCGTGTTTGTATAAGGATGCTTTTGTACCACAACCGCAATATTTAAAGAAAATAAATCGATGTTAAAAATAATCAAACCGATATAAATGTAGTTAATATGAGATTATTAATTGGAACATGCAAAACAGAAACATAACAGAAAATAATAGAAATTATTTGGAACAACCATCGATAGAAAGAAGTAAGAAGCGTTTAAGTTTAAGAAAAGTTTTTACCCTAATGGTTAAAAAAGTGGCGTAAAAAATATTAAAAGGGTTAAAAATATACTAATACAATATTTTATGCTTCGAATAATTACTTATTGGATAACAGTAAATGAGAGTTTAAAGTAAAATTTTTGAACTCGTACATGGTTTATGTAGTTTATTCAAATAGAATAATAATGAGTGAAAGAATAATGAAGAAAGAAAAATTAATAGAAACATCTCCTTATTCTTTAATGAAGATAAATGGATCGAAAAGTATAGGAGTATATCAGAATACTCTATAGAAAATCTTATTTGAAACTTTGTTTAAAAAATTTTTTAATAATGATATTTACGTAACAGGTAATCAGTTATGATTCTGAAAGAGGTGGTGTATCAGTGGTCACTGAGAAAGGAGAAGTCACGACTTCACGTCTTCTGGTCCAGAATGCTCAGCTCCTAGACTCTGGGAAGTATTCCTGTAGCCCTTCAAACGCGGAGTCTGCTAGTGTTAGAGTTCACGTGCTAAATGGTAAGTGTACCGTCTCTATATACGTTCAATATGTCCATAAAATTGAAACGAAAATTGGATGAGAATATTCTTAGAGAGTACTCAACAAAAAAATTTACGTGATATTTCGTTCAACAGACAGGTCTTGTCTGAAGCACACTATAGACAATCATTATGAGAAATTTTCGAAATAATATAAAAACATCGCTCAGTGCAATGACCTCTAATTTTTTGAGATTCCAGATATCGATAAAGGAGCAAAAATTTTATAAAAAAAATGTATTACACACTTGTTGTTTTTCCTGGAATAAAAGATATTTAAAGATTACATCGCGATAAGCAGTTCAAATTGGAAAAATTAAAGTCTGTCTGAAGCAGGTTCTCAGACTGGATAAAAAAAACATTTCATTATATGTTTATTAAAATACCTCAATATCAAGTGTACAAAAAGCTCCTATTTTCAGTATTGACATTTGAGACACAAATAAGAAACTTCACATAATAGATCTTGACAAAGCAAGCAATAAGAAAGCATGATTTGAGAACAATGATGGATATTATTTGGAACGACAGAAATACATTAGTGAATAAGAAAAACTATCAGTGTTGCTTATATCGGAGAGAGTGTTGCTAATTCGAAATGTAACTATTCAGTTGCGAGATAACTGTTACCCAGATGACGCGGGTACATTGTAGTATGGTCATATAGATGAAATAGAGAAGGATCATCCAGCAATGGATTTATACTAAGAAAAGATTATCAGATATATTAAGAAATAAAATGTGTTTTAAAATCTTTCATTAGTTTACAGCAACCAACATTTAATTCGAGAGATCGTGGATTTTTACTATATAAATTCATTAAAGTTCGATTGATTATAAGATTCACGGTATCAACTCAAATTCCCTTAAAATGTCTGCAACTAAATGAGCTGCTCTCTTTACTATTTTTTGCCAGCCGTATTAATTATTTCCTGAAACTATCTTACCTGTGTAATATCTCTTTATACCTTTGTTATCCTCTTATTGATACTCTGATATATCACGCAATTTGAGTGCTCTAAAAACCATAAAGAAATCGTTTAAAAAAATGATAGCATAGTCTCAGTCGGAGAAGTTACTAGAACTGATATAGAAATGAGCAGGACAAAACTCAGAATAAGCGATGGAAAGTAGACCAAGAGAGTGCTTCGGTGGAGAAAAGCAGAAAGATTAACAGGTGTGGGAAGAACACAGATGTTTTGAAAAAAAGAACCTGGAAAGTAATTTTGCGGTAGCCGATGAGGATGGTTAGTGCGATATAAGAAGTGGTATATTTTACACTGGTGGAATAAATATCATTATTTTTTCAGGATTAATCACTCACAAAACACTTTAAATGATTTAATAAAAATAATCAACGTAGGAACATATTTTCTGGCGAGTACACAATTATTATGATATTTTTTCGTATTTCTTTCGAAATAAATATATAATAGCAAGTTGGTATTATTTGCTCTTATAGTAGATCATTTTGAACAGCTGGAAAAAATAAATTCAATAAATAAATGTGAAGAAATACATAATATAATAAGAATAGAAAACACGTATTGCGATAAAGGATCGTCATGGCAAGACTGATATAAGCATGAAAAAGCAAAGTCAAAAGAAAAAAATAAGTTGAGACGTGGATCTTAAGAAAGAAAGAAAGGAATATGAAAAATACTTAAGAGAGCTAATGTATATATTCTGGATATGTTAAAAATTAGCAAAATGTTGTCTGTTGTATGCAGGAAAAAATCCCTGTCTTCTTTTGAATATGATATGGTAAGGAACAAGGGGTAAATCAAGGAGGGGATGAGATCTTCACACAACATGAAAAATTAAACAGCAACAATACTCACTTATAAACAAAACAACTGAAAGGACGAGAGAAAATAAATACATATTCAAATAAAAGTCACATGATAATTGTAAGATTGTGCAAAAATCAATTGAACTTTAAAACAAATATTTAACGATGATATTTAGTATTTTAATTTTAAATTAGTGTATTAAATTTATTATTCTTCTGCCCCATACAAAGTAATACTGATGTACTTGTTTGCATTAGGGTAAATCACTCTGAATATTAATTTAAACTCTATTGGATTAATGTATTTTATTATACGTAAGATGAAGCGATAAAAATATTTTTATTAAACCAAGTTTGGTTTACTGTCTAACGGACACTTAAAAGATTTTCCTGTTAACACTCTTTTTGATATTCTTTGTTAACCTTTTTCCTCTCAAGCAAGGCTCATTAAGGCAAGGGAAGAAGAAAAAACAGCTATAAAAAGTTCATAAAAGTTGTAGAACAAAAGTGTTAATCTTGTGGAAACAATTTCTTCACTGTTACCAATCCGGGAAAATTAAAAAAAAATCTTCGAGTGATACTGCTTTAACTTCTCAATAGGAGAATAGTTTATTTTAACATTGGTCTTGGATATTTGAGAGATTCCACATGTAAAGCTTTCTATTGTTAAAAGACGGATCATGAGATTTATTTTTTTCTTATTTTTACCTTTGACAAATTCGCAAACTGCGTGATTACGCCTTCGAAAGTAATTTTGTTTCGGGAAATCGTGTAGGCTAATTTGTTTGAGTGGGACGTAACCTTTAGAGTTTCTGTGAGTATTGTAAAAAAATTTATAATTTAAAGGTTAATTAATTCTACATATTTTCTTTCTAAACCTGTCACATGAGTTTTTTTCTAGCCTACTTACCCATAAGCTTAAACATTAATTACTAAAATTTAAGAATCTATTTTTCACTTTCACTTATACCAATTTTCCATCTGCTTTAATTACTTTAATCTAGCAGTCTTCTTAAGTTTGTGCTACAGTCACTTTCTTGGGTATTTTCCCAGCAATATACGTCAGTGCAACTGCTTGTTGTTCCGTTTATTAACATAGCTAATTTGGATTTTGTTCTTAATTTGTCTTACTATCTCTGAATGCGGTTCACAGCAGTAATCTACGAATTTTCTCGACAGACAGTCTTCTACGTGTCGTATGTTAGGGCGAGTAAAATAAGTTGATTACTTTGGTTGCATACCCATAAATATGAACATTGAAGTTTGCCGAGAATAATTCATGCTTGCCTGATTCTTCATCTAATTATACCAGTTTTAATCTTCTTTGCTCAATTCGGTTGGTTAAACTGTATAAATATTCTCATTAACATTGTCTTTACTATTTCGCTTCCTTGAATGAACCATCACATTTCATTTTATAACATAATTTATTTGAAAGCAAATCGAAATAATTATTGACATCATAAATTATGCGCGCAATTTTAGTTACTACGAGATTGAAAATATCTGCTCAATTTATACTTTTCAAATCTAAAAATGATTTGATTGTTAGAAATGGAATATATAAAATTATTAAAGTTTCTAAGAATTAGAAAAAAAGAAATTCAAGTACAAAAATATAATTTTTCATCTCGTCCTACAAAAAATCAATCGCTGTTTAAATAGAAAACAAAAATATGGCTGAGAAAGCCATTGAAATTATCTAGAATAAGTCTGCAATTGATTCATCAATAACAAAGCTTTTAATTGATTGGTAGCTGTAATACAATGGCTTTTATTTCTTTCACTAGGTGAGATGCCAGCTGCTATGCAAACAGGATCGGCAGGAAAATCGAGCAGTGCCAAACACATAGCGGGTCTTTTGGCGCTGTTGACACTTCACAGTCTACTCACTCAGCACTTTCACTTAACAAGGTGACACGAGTAGTGAAAAATAAAAGCTAAGAAAACCTGCATTCAAAATATTATACAAAGACTGTATGTGTAAATACTTGACACAAAGATCTGTTGCAATATACAGAAATATGAACCAAAGTGATAATAATATGAGAGGTATATATTAAGTGCTGTAGTGTAATTTAATGTAAAGAATTTAAGAATTTCTAATGGTGCTAATGTTGTACTGTTGCTTATATTTACATTATACTCACACACATAATATTTTGTTCTAGCAAACAAGAATATTGCTTTGTGATTAGCATTTCTCTATATAGAAATATGAATTGAAACGGGTATTTTTTATGTTTCTAATGTGTAGTTTGTAAAATACTTTTAATATATGTGTATAAAAATCAAGATTAATTAAACCTTAATATAGCCTCTATAAATAATGTATATACATTGAATAAAATAATATTTATTATAGAAAGAAATCAGTTTTTTTATTTATAATACATGTAATGATCCATTCATCCTTCTTCCTGCTATCGCATGCCTTTCTATGCCACTTTCACAATTTGCATCCGTCGAGATAAAGGAGATATACGACGCGAATGTAACAGACACAAGACAAAGGGCCGTTTAAGAAAATCATGGCATAATCAGAACTACTTAATTTATATGGATGGCTGCATATGAAATAAAATTGCATTGCATGCATAAGGAGATGAATAAGGGAAGGCGTCTTAGATGATGAAGCAAAGAATGTATCAGGATATTAGTAGCATGGCACTCGATCCTCACTACCTACTCTTTCCTAGAATTGGCGTGATGTTATACTGTATAAATTCACTTAACCCTTTGATAAAGCGACATGCCCTGCTTCATGTCTCAAAGAAATAACAGTATGGTAAATTCCTCTTTGGTTAGTGTGCTTGTGACTGGCTGAAATGTTCAATGCGTGTAAATAAATCACTCTTCTTCATCCCTTCCGATACTGCCAATTACTTGATATGGCCTAGCTAGTGAACTTTCTTTTTTTGCTCTTTTCTTCTTTTTTGTTTTTTATACGCTCTTCTTTGTTGTATGTTTATTGCTTTCTCATCATTATTTTGTTATTTTAAATGTATTTATACTCATGTGCTGAAATCTTAAATATGTGTGTTATTACTATTTTATTATTTTTTATTACTTAAATGTATTTTTTTACAGTTTTTTTATTTTTCTTTGCCAATGTTGGCATTTTGCTTACTATTTTTTTTCCTCCTCCCATCCCTTTCCTACATTCTGTATGTCCTATGTATTAATCTTGTTTATTTAATTTTTTGTTATATTTATTGTAATCATTCTAGGAAGTAGGTGGCAGACGAGGAGAAAATAGAAATAAAAATTGGTCAACCTCTATATATATTGGTCGACCTCCTCTACATAGACGAATATTGATAATACAGATATAAAGACAATAAGTACTTAAAACTGTTCGGGTATGTGGTAGGACCTTCCCTCCCTCTTTCAATAGTGATCTTTCTCTGGATCATCGACTTCTTTTCTGATGTGACTTCTGCATAGAATGTCCATCGACATTGATCTATCACTTTCAAAGATACTTTGTAAGAAGTAAAGAAGATAAGGAGTGGAATAGATTAATACCGTTTTTAAATGTACACTATATGTGAATATGGAAACACTGATATGGAAAGATTGTTCTACATCAATCAGTATTTATTAATGATGAGGTGCGTTGGAATATTGCGTGACTCTTACAAATACTCTAAATGGAGGAATCAGTGATACTTATTTATGAGAATGAAACTCAGAGACGAGTTTATCCTGACTTTTGAAACACAGAGATGATTACATAGAATTCCCTTTATAGGCCAAAGAGTTGATGTGTTCCTTTTAAGTAATGAGCTTTGTTCTGGCTTCGATGGTGCCGTAGAAACTGAATTTATCTGAAAGACTTCTAAGCCTTTAATAGTTTTTACACTTTTTAAAACTATCTCGTGCCTTTTGAAATCACTTTTTAATCATCAAAGGTTTTTAATGCCATTATACATACAGCGCTAAAATAAATATTTATCAAAGTACAAAGAATTTATTACTTTATACTGCAAAAGACTGTGAAAATTCGCGTATTTTATTGACTTCCCATTTCCAGGCCCTACACGCCTGCTTTAAAGTATGTTTTAACTCATGATTCGGCGATGATATATAGGTGTGTACTCGTGTATAGGTGAAATATTTCGCGATATTTAGTAAACTTTTATTACAGCTGATAAACGATCACGTCTTATAAAACGTATTAGGCACGCATCTGTGTTTCGGAGATAAAAAGCTGACATAAAACGGAGTTTATTGAACATTAACCGCCCGATACTTGGCGAACGACGTATAATATGCAAAGCGCTTTATCCGTGCCGATAAAGCGAGAATGTCGCAGTCATTTCCGTCCTTACTGTCTTTAATAAGGTCCCGAACTAACCTATAATATCTCTTTATAATTTCCAATAAGGTTGTCGGGAGAGCTTCCATAAATTAGAGCCTCACATATGGGTTTAAGTCCGGCGACGTATCTTGATAGAGAACGCTACGTTTCCAGTTTCCAGTGTTTCTGTAAGTAGTCAGTAGCGCAGAGATTGCCTAGAATTAAAAACAAATAGTCTTGTAATTTTAACGCATGTTTACACGTGCCTCTTCGGAAGGTTTATCAACAACAATATTAAATTCTAAACTTAAACTCGAAAATGTATAACAATTAAAATTTTTTAAACATTATCGAGTTCACTCTCTCGTAATGACGTAGATTCAGAGCGACAGAAAAGGTTGCAAATAAAGGCAGAATAAACGTAAAACAATAAAACGAAACACGTAACAATCGATAAAAAGTCTCCTGAAAATTATATGTACATTGTATTAAGAGTTTTATTGGTTATTTAAACATGATACTTTTTCACCGGTGT
>JAPMAF010002140.1:0-10007 GCA_026537445.1 Silvatares holzenthali | reverse complement strand
TGTGTTTTTACCACTATTTTCAGAAATAATGATTTTAATTAAAAGAATGTTATTATCATTATATTATTTTCATTGAAAAATTTTGTGACAATAGAGACCTAACATTTTTATTTTTTGTAAATTTTTATCAGGTTCACATTTATACCATTTTATGAATGATTATTAAAACATATGCTCTGTTCAAATTTGGGCAATCGACAGACTCTGTCCTTGCCATAAGTTAATGAAAAGTTCTATAATAAACATACTCATTTATTTGTAGTTACTGTGTAAAATGTTTAACTTTGTTATCATAACAATCTTTTCAACTCAGTAGTGGTATAGAATTTAGATGGTCATGACATAAGGTTTTAATTTGTAATAGAAGAACCTATGGGTGATAAAAGTGTGTTTGCTTTCCCTTCAATCTTCATACATTTTTAATATTATGAATTATTTTATTTCCTTGACACATATTTTATACAATTTCTACATCATCCACAATTCAGAACTAATTTACAAGTATATCACACAGTTGATTAAATGTCATATACGAGAGGAGTTGATATAGGATAGTCATATTAAAATATGGGTTTTGTTTTGAAGGACCCGCCATTGTTGCAGCCTGTCCCGGTTACTTCATCTATAAACATGCCGGTGTTGACTTCACGACCTAAGAGGGTACTTCTTATTTTATATAATTCTTCTATTCGATTATTGCTAACTTACTTCTTACTATTTAACTAACATTATTGGTAAACATTTTATTGTCTCTTCCTGTTGCTTTGGATTTAGAAGCAAATACTCAGTCACTCATTATTTACATCTTGAAGGATAATTCTAAACAACCATTGTAAAAGAATTCAATGTAATCAGCATTTTTTTAAAGATATTCGAGAATGTTCATTTATAAACTGATTTAGTCTCGTCTCATGTGGAATGTAATGGTGATTAACAAATCAGTGGTTGTCTATCTATTTGTGCCCTTGCTGTTATTAACATTAATTAACATCTGTATATGTATTGTGTCAGTAAACATGGAATCATTTAGGACATATTTTTATACCATACACGGGACTTTCAGACATCTGCACTCTCTCTCAAGACTATGGATACGGGCAACTCTTCAGCTGACTTGGCTGAGATTGAACAGATTGTGAAAGAAAGAATGGTTCGACTCATAGTTTATAGCTTGCTTTGTGTTCAGTACAGTAGTCATTAATAATTAATAACATCTGAATCATCACGTGACATTATTCTCAACGAGGAAAACATTTAAAAATATCATAATGTACTTATTGAGAATTTTTAGTTGCACATGACTCGCGTATCTATTAATAAGCTTCATTAATCCTAGGGGTATTGCATGATTAACTTGAAAACAAGTAACTTTAGTAAACCTTCTATTTAATACAAAGTATACATTTTTTAACATTTATTTGCTTGATATTGGATAGGAAGTTTTACTACATAAATTAATTCCTATATTCCATTTGTTTTTTAATTGAAATATTTATCCTTTAAATTCACTATGACATTTTGGAGCACATTTTTAAACTTTGTTATATGAGTATTTCATAAATGTATACATATTATTGAAAAAGGTTTTCTTAGTTCATAATATTATTAAAGCTGATTATGATTATCAAAAAATGTAGGTATAATTTTTGTTTTAGCAGTTAGCACATGCTTTTAAAAAATTAAGAGTTATTATTGTAAGGGTGATATGGCGTAAGATGATATTTTATTTTATATTTGCATTTATAACCCGTCACTCACATCACAACATTTGGCATTCACAGTAGTAATACATAAAATATTTTATAGTTTATTTATAAAGTATGTGAACTAATATCACATTTTTTAAGTTATTAGTTAAATTTACACATATTGTTACCAACAGTATTTTTTTTTTTTTTTATACAAAACTTTCAGTGTTAACTAAAATCTTCATTTCTTTTTCTTTTTAATAACCTTGAATATTTTATAGTTTTTATTATTTTCACGAGCTTATCTTTTGCATGTGTATTATTATTTAATTCTGCAAAATAATTGCTTTTAATATTCTTTTGTAGTAACCTTTGCTCAGTTGCTTTTCTTTTATTATATAATACAATTGGTCTAAGGAATCATTTGGTGGTAGTTGATTATCTTGATTTTTATTTTGATACTGTTTGCTTTCAATACCTTTTTTATTTTTTGCTTTACTTTTTTGTTAAATTCACATGTTTTTCTTTTTTTGTTTGATTTATAATTGCTTGTCATTTAGAGAGAAAAAACTATAACATCATCTTTTCACCTTTCAAGAATAATTTTTAAGCTTTTTCCTTTTCAGTGGTACAAGGAGATGGATACTTTCCATTTCCACATGTTTAAAGATATTTTTTAGCAATTTGTAACACATTGCGACAGAATATGATCAGTTATATCAGTCATACCTTTACTAGGTAGATTGGAAAGTCCAGAACCTGATATAGAGAGCACCACAAATATATAAAACTGAAGTACCAACCACACATAAAGCTTCATAAACATCTGTCAACTTACTTGTGATTTTCAGCAGTTCAAAGTGCATCACATTAATGTTTTTGACAATAATGAGACAAAATAAGTTTTATGTCTTAAACTCATTATTTAAGAAGAAAATCAACTGAGGAAACGAAAGAGAAGCATTGTATGTATTAAGGCAACTCTGCTCTATCAAATGCAACCATAAAAATTTGGACCCAAGAAGTTATTTGGCTATACAAGTACGAAAGACGAACTACATTCAGAAAGACTATCAAGATGACTATCTCCGAATCAATTCAAAAATGGACTTCAAGTTATTGGTAATCGAAAATTGAAATTGCATGAGATAACTGGCATCATAAACATTTAATCAGATTGTGTGTTCCATATTTAATCATGCGAAAGCTGTGCATGAATTGAGTGTTGCGTATGTTGACTGGTGCTCAAAAACAAGAATTGATCACAAACACAATTTAACCTTTTTTCACTGCAATCCAAAGCAATTTTTTAACTGATTTGTGACTGTAGATGAAACTTGAATACACCACTACACACCAAAGACATCCGGCAGTCAATAATGAATTCTGATGGGTGAAATTGCACCAAACTGCCCACAACAATAGACTATAAAGGTGATGGTGATTGTATTTTGGAATATGTGTGAAATAATTCACATTGACGATCTTTAGAACGGTAAAACAATCACTGCTCAATATTATAGTAATTATTAGATTGATTTGATGCTATGATCAAGTGCATATGGACTCATTTAGCTTAAAAAAAGCTTATTAACCAAGGCTCTGTATAATTGTTATTTATTCCCAAACTTAAAAAGATGGTAAGTGCTTTTATTCCAATAATGAAGTCATGGTTGAAACAGAAACCTATGTCATGGAGTTTGACACCAGCTATCTTTGAAAAAATATTTAAGATTGGAAACTGCTGGAATCATTGATTGAACTAAAAAGTGATTTGGTTTGAAGAATAAAGTGAAAAATGAAAATAAAAGGATTTCTAAGACAGAAGAAATCTAAAACAATGATATATTTTATTTGTCAGGACTGGGACTTATCAGTCCACCTAGTATATCTGCACATTTTATGCAAATATTGTAGCCATTGAATATATAAATTGCTTAACTATACGCAAACCACACTATGTGATATTTTTATTCATATTTTATTAGATTATTTTTAAATTAAATGATTTAATATTTATCTAAAATATGGATTATGGCTGAAACCTAACATAATTTGTAAATATCACATATTGTTGTTTTCCTCTTGGTTATTATTATAATGTTACGGATGTGTGTTTTTCAGGAGCTACATAATAATAACTGTGGCCAAAGTGGATCTGATTCCGCTCGAATGTCCCACAATGGGGATGTGGGATGCTCTTCATCCATGCTGGAAGATGGAGCTACGGACGAGGATGGAGCAGACTCTGCCGAAAGTGCTCTCCGTAAAAGGGAGTATGCGATGCGGGAGCTGGTGGACACGGAGGAGAAATATGTGGCTGATCTGAAGATGGTCTGTGAGGGTTACTTGCATCACATGCGCGACCCGGATTGCAGTGTACAAATGCCTGAACAGCTCCGCATGGGGAAGGACAAGATGGTGTTTGGCAACATCGAAATCATCTACAAGTGGCATCGGGAGTTAGTATTCATTTTGTTAATATTTTACATTTATCTTGCTGGCTCAGAAGTCACTAATTTGCCGAATCAGGATTTTCGGAGATATATTTAATTATTTGCTAATATAATTTACTCAGTTTAAAAAGTTCTCCCAACTCATATCGATTTGGAAAACTTTTCTTTTAAAGTAATCTTTTTGAGAGTTGTCGCTCTCTGAAGAGACTACACAGAAATTCGGAGAATATTAAGGTAATAACTTCGACATTCTCTGAAATAATTTTTGACCATTAAATCTACCCAATAAATCTTTTTGTCCTGATATAGAATACTTTTTTCTTTTTGTACTGTATTGCAACTGATCACTAATTGTCTATTGCGCTGAATACATCTCTTATGACATCTTTATACAATTAAATAGTAGATGCTCAGTGGTTACTTTGTGATAGGTGTATTGCATATATGACATATTACTTTGTTACTCTAACTTTTTTATGTTTCTACGAGTTTTTAGTCAATAACATAATAAATAATGTAATTAATCCTACCACTTGACCATTACTATTCACCTCACTATTCTCTATACATAAAACAGACAAATGAACGACTTACTACATGCATGAGAACACTGCATAAACCCAAAAAAATGAACACAATCCTAGTTATACTCAATAATGGTTCGGACAGGTACCGACATGTGTCGCATATTAAAACTCAGAAATAATAAAAAAAAAAATAGTAATGAAGTAATAAGTTTAATATGAATAATGAATTAAATAGTGTTATACTTTGTATTAATAATACTTTTTTCGGTATTTAATAATTCATTTCTGTGATGCTGACTAGTTTAATACTATATTATTAACATGGATAACCTATATTGCACTGTTTCTAAGAAAAAAATATTGTATGTGTTGTATTTACAATTTGAAGGAAAATTATACTTAATAAATACCCATGTTAGTAAATAAATTACATTGTAATTACACAGTAATTAAATCAGTTTTTGACTGCAATTGATAATAACTCAAGATGGTGTTTGAATCAACGTATTAGATTTTAACACTATATTTCTTATTCGGTCTATTTTGATATTTGACTAACTTAAATGACTCTTCATGAGTTAGTTCAAACAATTTCTATAATTTTGATGCCATAATTGAATATTACAGTATCACAGTAGATATTTACAGCTGGGGAAAAAAATCATCAGTATTTTTATTACATAATCATTTTGTAGCGAGTTTTTCCTTTATGTTTTGCGTTTTAGAAGATTTGCGGTTTTATCTTATTTAATGAATACATTACGTTTTGAAAAGAATTCTTATACATTTATATATCATCTTTTGTATTGCAATGAGTTAATATGCGATGTTAATATTTAATAACTTTTTCCATATTTATATATGATATCTCTTCCAACTGTATCTATCCTTTCCCCATTACTGAAGAATAGTCAAGAAAAGCATTAAATATGTTCTATTATGTAATTCTTAAGATCAATTTTATTTTCACATACTACTCAAAACTATTTAATTTTTGTATATTAGGTATAAAGTTTATTTTATTTTTTCCTTGATAAGTTTGTGGTTCTCCATTGTCAATAAAATTCTATAACTTTTTCTTAATCACAACCTCTTTATTTTACATAATTCAACATGTTCGCAAACGTTTTTCAATAATTACTTTGTACTGTTTTTTTCTTTGTGGTAACCACTCCAACCGGATACTCAACATGTTCCGATCATTTATTGAAATAAATAAAATTAAGTATAAAGTAATTATTACACCTATTTTACTCCATCCATTATATGATACATTACAAACCTATCCTTCCTCCATTTATCCACTATGATGCATGTTGCATCCACTATGTTCCATTCCTCTTTTTAGTTGGTAGGAGAATAGATTTATTGTTGTTCTTGCGATTATACCTACAGTATTTCTTTGGAAACAATTGTGTACTTTTAAATCCTGTTTAATTATATAATATGCTTGCGTTTATCTTTAGATGCACTCCATCTCCGAGGGCCATGCAACATAGTTTATATCAGTGTGAGTGTAAATCAGTGTCATTGTAGACGCATCACGTTTTGTGTTTTATCGCTTCAGTTTCCTGTTGGGGGAACTGCGTAAATGCCTATCGCAGCCCGAGGCCTTGGGACCTCTGTTCAGTCGCAGCGAGCGCAAGCTGGATATGTACATTGTGTACTGCCAGAACAAACCTGTTTCCGAATATATTGTCTCAGAGTTCATCGACACCTATTTCGAGGAGCTTCGGCAAAAAATGGGACATAAGCTTCAGGTAATATTCATAGCATATTTTAACAATTTGCTTATTTAACTCTAACTTTTTTGTTGTTGTACTACACACCTTGGGGCACCTTGATCTGTCTGGGCCTGTGACATTTAGTGTAGTTGCACATGTAATTGCTGTGTGGCAGTAGGAGAAAAAGAATACCTGTTTATTAAGTTCTAATCATGAAACATAGATAATTCCGTTTCACGTGGCGTACAATACTGGATGTTGGTATAACTCCAGGCCAATACAAGACCTACTCCTCTTTACCAGCCCAGAGTGAATTTATATTTTTTTGTATACATGTTTTGCTATTTTGGAATTTGTTAATATATTTTCAAAATCTGAATAGAAAAATGCATTCTAGTGTTTTTGCTTCGGTGGAATTTGAATTCGCGACCTCTAACACTTTTGTCAAGTGTGCAAACCACTAGATTACAAGATTAACAATAGGCATGAAAGGATATGATTCTATCATTAAAATAATTTCAAAAAAAGCCTGATGGGGTAATTGTATTTCAAATCACTCAAGATATTATGAGACTTAAGATTATCAAATATGTTTTAATCTCTTTGTTTGCCCCTTGAAATTCTATTATTTTAAATATTTTGAGGTTCTTTCACTATTTGATGATTCAATGTGATATTTTCAGCTATGCGACTTGCTGATTAAGCCTGTACAACGGATCCAGAAATATCATCTGCTGGTGCGGGATGTACTGAGGCACTCTGAGAGAGCTGGCTGCAGCGCTACAGCTCTGCAAGCCTTGCGCCAGGCTGCTCATATTACATCTCGAGTTCCGAAGGCTGCCAATGACATGATGGATGTTGGACGTCTGCAGGGTTTCGATGTAAGTATTATTTCATTGAAATTAAGTAATTATTCTTTTAATTTGGATTAACATTTAAAGTGATTAATTCTAAGACTCATCTTGTAGATTAATTTACTTACTACTAACTAATTTATTTTTTTATGGTTACTCATATCTCAATCAATATAAAATATGAACAATTGTGATTCCCATTACAATTTCGCCCGTTTTTTCCCCACGTTAAAAATATTGTATCTGAAATTTTTATAATCATAACAGATCTACAATGCGAATATGGGTGGCAGAACAGTACGTGGAAGGCCTAGAAAAACTTGGCAAGAACATGTTTACCATTTTTAATGGAACCAATGTTAAGAGCCACAAAATCGTCGCGAGTGTATGACGAGATGCATGAATGTGGAGAAAGTAAAAATTGTGTGTGGACAGAGACAAGTTGTGCTCTATTCTCTCCCTCTCCCAGCCTACCCCTATGGAGAAATGGCACGATATTATGTTTAACAATAATAATATCACGCATGTAAATATTTTCAGGGAAAAATAACATCTCAAGGGAAGCTACTTTTGCACGGCCCACTCGTGTGCACCGATGTCTCTCTTCCGGAAGCCGTGCCAGGTAAACCTCGCGAGCTGCAGGTCTTCCTGTTCGAGCAGAGCATCATATTTTCCGAAGCCTTTGGCAGGAAGACACAATTTACCAGTCCGTCGTACAACTACAAAGCTCATGTGCAGGTAATTATCAAATGCTTTATATATTAATTTGTCAAAACAGTAAGTGTATCGATATTTGTAAATGCCTTGTCATACATAACATTTTTTATAATTGGCGCCATTTTACTCTAATACTTTTAATAAATATGTTTTTAAAAATGACTGCGAATAATTTGCGGAATATTTTCTTAAACAATGAAATATGTTATTTTTTCAGAAATAATTACGGAAATGTTATTTGAAATTGTCGCGAATATTTTTGAATTGAAATAACATTTTTGACTCATTTAATTGTTTTGAAATATGATTAATGTGTTAATCAGTTTATTATGACATTTTTGAGAATATTGAAATGGCTACATATTTGTCTTGCTGACAGGTTAACAAGATGAGCTTTGTGGAGGACGAGTGTGGGTTCACGCTGCGCTCCACGGACCCGAGGGCTCCTGCCCTGGGCATTCGTGTACGTGCGCCTGAGGAGGTGCGCAAAGACTGGGTCGGGATGATCCAGTCCATTCTGCAGAACCAGCGTGACTTTCTTAAGGCTATCCAGAGTCCTATCGCCTACCAAAAGGAGCTTACTCGCGATGCCTCTGTGTGAGTCAATCTGATAGATATACATTTTATTAATCATCTTCTGTTTGTGTATCGTGTGTACGCGACACTTCTATTTGAGAGTTATAGAGAGGCATCTTCTTCTGAGCAGAGGGGAATCGTACCCATTGTACTGAATGTAGATTGTAACCTGTAATCTTAAAATTAAAATACAATTATTTTTTCACTTAACTCTAACTTGAGTCATTAGCGTTTTAATTTCTCTAAAAGCTAATGACAAAGTCTCCTGATGTACTAAATTTTATCTTGATCAGTATTGTGGACCACATATGTCTCGTCTCATAACTGTACATTACTCCTTACTCGTGTATCAACCATCATTCTCTCTTATTGAGTTGAGTTCTGGTGTTTTTGACTATACTAACATTCTTGGTATGTATGCTTGATTATTTCACATTATGGTTGTGGTCTGAGTAAAATTTTCTAGTGCTATTTTTTTACTAATTTCTTCTGCAAGTTACGATTACTATACTAACTACTATGTAAAACTTTAGCTTTATGACAAGAGTAAATTACGATGACTGCATGTATGAATAATTATTAACTTGGTGTATACTATTTATATGTGATGTAATATTAGATAATAAATTCCTATCCACTATGATATCTCCTAAAATGCATCCAACTACCACTGTTTGTCTGAATCTTCATTGAATCGGTTAAATATTTAAATTTAAGAATAAACTTTCTATTACATTACGAGTTATACTACTAGTTTTGTGAATAAATTAATAGATTTGATCCTGATAGAGCAGGCAACAAGATTATTAGATGTGCACATTGCTTCTGGTATTATATATATAGATATGTGTGTGTGTTATTTCTTAACAATTGTTTCTTTCCGGTTTTCTTATTTATTTTGCCCAGGTTATCTGCAAGTGTGAATTGTCATAGCGAGACGCTGGCCGTTGCTTTCTTTTTTTCGTGTCATACGTTAAATCGAACCACGAGCCGTCTTTGGTGTAGTTAGCGGGAAACAATTTTCTATGTCTGAAATAACGAAGGGCTTTCGGTCCTTTGCGGAGAAAAGGGTTACGTCAAATATGTTCAATGTTAGCTAATTTAATTGTAAATTAGAGCTAATCTTTGTACCATAAAATGTTAGATATTATGATGTTGCCACACTACTGTACTGTACGCCACCTATCCAATTCCATTACCAAATAATTTCGCTTTAAAAATTGTATCTGTTAAATGTATATTTTATTTTACGATATTGTCTGTTTGTATATCATTTAATTTATCATCTCAAGTTTTCTTCACGCTATTTTTTATATTTTATACTTCACATGAGACATCATGACACCGCCATCCGTCTGATTCTGTAACATTCTGTACAATTGCACATAAAATGCTGTGTAGCAGTCGGAGGAGAGATTGAAAATCTGGTTATTCAGTTCTAGTCACGAAACATGGAAAAATCCAT
>JAPMAF010002139.1:0-10007 GCA_026537445.1 Silvatares holzenthali | reverse complement strand
TTATTTTTCGGATTACCTTGCTAATTCTTAGCGTGAGTCGCCTAGTCGAGTACCTACCTTTCTGCATTGGCGTTGTTTGTATCACTGTTAGGGGAAGAGTAGAGAACAGAGTATGAGAGTCATAATGACGATGTAACGTCCGTACTACTATAAAAATGTCAATTGTTACATATACTGTCCCTACCAGCAATATTCTTCTTTACTTCAATCATTTTTTTCAAATTTGCTCTCTCAAATTATCATTTTAAATATCAAAATGATTACGCTTTAATTTATAATAAAAAAGTGTTAAATGTGTGTAGATGTTAACCCGCAAACATAATGTCGTGTAATTTTAAATTCTAGTAATATACAGTGGCGGATTTACCCCTCGAGAGGCCCGAGGCGCAGTCCGATTTTGAGCCCCTCCCCTTACAAAATATTTGTATTTTTGTAGAGGGATACATACATTTATTTCCTCGCCATCTTGGAGTACCAGAGGTAGAGTATTTAGAGCGTTTTTTTAACGTGGTTTCCCCAGTAGGCCAAGCTCCACGATCAACAATAATAAAATCGCACCAAGTGGATTAACTTAAGAATTAAAAAGACTTAGTATGTGACCTGGCACGGGACACTGCTACATCCGTTATGGTCTACAGTAAGCTGGAGAGCGTATAATGATAAATGCTTTACTAACATATGAAGTGTAAGCAACATCCGGTCGACCCTTCTTAAAATAAATTTTGTTACGAATTTTGGCAACGAACCGAAGACTGTTTTCAAATATTCCCTCTGCAAAGCGTTTTTTGACTCACGCAAAAATTCGCAGCGAGTTGTAAAGAACGCGTTATAAATTGCAATATTTTAGAATGTCTAATTTTTGAGTGATGGCTGGATTTGGAGGCCCCCTCGATTTAAGAGGCCCGAGGCGCGCGCCTCATGCGCCTCTATGGAAATCCGCCGCTGTGTATATTCATTGCTAATTTTTATGTATTGTTTCTCATCATTATGTTACATATTATTTTTATACTATTCATTTCATTGTGCATTATTTATGTTTTTTTAACCTTATTTTTGTTCTACTGTTACAATGTTATAATTTAATTGTTATATTTTCTTTGGTGCTTAATACTGTTCAATAAATAAATAAAATAACTTTACCGTTAAAATTTAAATAAAGCCAATTTATAATTTGTGGGTAATTTCCGTTAACCTATTTTCATTCCATCCATATTTTCATTCATCGTTAAAATTGATGTAAAATGATGATTTTGATTAGGGCATCAGAGGCCGATGACCTACGTGTTCGTTGTTTATTGCTGAGATTGTCTCATCTACATAGTTCAATTAATAAGATTTGAAGTGGCGCTGCATCATTTAATGCTTTGCATGGAAGCTAATGAAGATTGCTTCCAATGTATTTTATGCAAAACTTATTTGACTTTGTCACAACCACTGTATTTATTTTATAAATAGCGACATATTTCGATCGTAAACTATCAATTTTCACGAATGTCTTTGAATAATTTATATTATCAAAATAATAATTATTCGAGATAGTCGTGTAAATGGTCAGTTTATGACCGAAACATGTTGATTTTTATAGAATAAATAGAGTGGTTGTGATAAGATAAAGTAAAAGAAGTTCTTGTAAAAAAGGAGAACCACAGTCACCAAAGAAAACAAATATTCTATTCTATTGACATTTGATTGTATTCTATTCTCCATTATTAACCCTAGTATGCATAGACCAGACATTTTTTACCCAACGCGAAATTTTTTTTGCCGCCACTATGTCAATTATTTTTGCTATATTAGTGTTCGGGGATTTTCAACTTTTTTTTTTTTAAATAGTTTTAGAGGCCAGCAAACATCTGATATTTTTGAATTACGAAATATACTATGATTTGCAACTTTACCTCATTAATGCACAAACCGAGTAATTTTTACCCACTAGTAATATGAATCCCTGGAAGTATGGAGGGAAAATCTTTTGGTTATATGACACAAAATCTGCCTACGCTATAGATGGTAGAATATATGTTATGATCGCCAACCAGACAATGGGATTCGTCAAAACTTGAAATGAAAAATAGTATTGGAACTTATATCCTTTGAGAACAGCGACAGAAACATCACGGCGGACAATTTTTAGAAGCATGTCGATGGTTAACGCACTACTAGAAAACTCATAATAGTGGGAAGAATTCGACTAAATAAAATGAAAATTCCCTTCAGCATGAAGCTAGATAAAAAGCGGGAGGTGCATAGTAGCTACTTTGGTTTCCACAAGATTAAAATTGTTATATACTATGAGATTTTGTTAGCAGTTAATTTGATATTGAAGTGCGAATATTAAATTAACTGCTAACAAGTAACTGCTGATGCAATATATAAAAATGACGCAATCCTCTCAAAATAATATTAATATGCCTAATTTAGAAGCATTAAAAGGGTATTAAATATTTCTTACTTTTTCCAAAAAAGATGTGATGTCGTAGACCCAATCATAAAGTATTATCCAGCAGTCGTCCGAGTGGTCGTGGCAAGACACCTCGTCCAGTGTTATGATTCTCTCCGTAGGCGGTGGCTGGGGATGGGGAAGAATGCCCCAAGGATTGAATCCCAATGCTGCAACGGCAAGGGACAGCAAGCCGGTTCCCCCGACTATTTGATTTCCGCTGTCGGCGGCAGAAGAATGCGATGCGGTTTGAACTGATGCCATTTTGTAATAAGTTAACTTATAATTCTCGATGTACCAGGCACCGTATTTTACACAACGTTTAATTACGCGATAACACCTTTTCAACTCGTATAATAAATCCCCTCAAATATTATTTACTTAAGGATGCGACAACAATATTCGGCAACTCGTACAATTAACGATATCTTAGATAAATAAATATTGCTTTAATTAGCACTAATGTGAAAATTTTCCGATTTTAAAACTTTTCTAGTTTTGAATAGAATCCTAAATATGAGAAGAGATTCAAATGAAATTAAACGTTTCGTACAGCGCGCCGAGTCGAATAATTAGTTTATTTTTAAAATGTACGACAATAATATGAGAATTAAATGCACCAGTCATTTAATTGTAAAACGATGCCTCTCTTGTTGATTTTATAAATATACTGAAAAACGATATTTAAGATAAATAATAAAAATTATATAAAAAGTTCTGTAATATTCTTTGGTTGAATGTAGCCTACTATCGCTTATACTGTAATGTGTTTTTCTCTCAATTTAATTAGGACACAATCGAGTTGCACTATTCTTGCTATTATTCTTATAGCCTCCTTTGATGATTCATCAGGAGCTGATTGACTCGAAGTCCAGACGTCCGCAATCCACGCCTGATGAAGGATTACTGGTGAGGAGACTGAAACCAGAGTAGGCACTCTTCGGCGGCGCCCGGCAGGCCCCCTCCCGCGCGCCAAGCTGATGAAATGAAACCATATTAGTGACGAATTGCCTGGAGAGCAATGGCGTAGAAGGAAATATGTCCGACACGTGTGCATAATTAATGCGCAATTTATAAGAAATTATAATTGACTACGTTTAAGGGTCAAAATATCTAAGTAAACCATATCTACAATTTTCTTGGGAATTCTCGTGGAGTTATATTAGTCAGTGCATTAAACTTCAACCACCTACCGAATTACCATTTTTAACGAAAACTAATAACACCGTTGCTGTCAAATTGTACGTTAATATAGACAATTATCACTCCCATTCCAGATAGCGACATATTAAGAAAAAATAACATTTATTTATATATTCAGTATTTCAGACTTAAAAAAATATTAAGATATGATTAAAGAATTTAGATATTTAATTTATTTCACAGGTTTTTTTTTATTTGCATATTTATTCTTAATCAACATTTAGGATTATTTATAAATTATTAATAATCGGTTTGATAACGAACTAATTATATAACCGCTGTTCATGAAATTATCTCACGGATACAAATGTGATATGGTAAAAAACTTCCAAACTTAAACATATTGATAGCATGTCATTCTTTTCATTACTAAAGAGTTGTGATTTAAGAAAAGCAATTTCATGGAATTTAAAATATATAGAATATAAAATAATAGATGGAATATAAAATAAATATTAGATAGTTGCTAAATAAATAAGGATTACTTTGCAGTTGCACAAATGATATTTGTCAGAGTATCCTTTTAAAATATATTATTCTGTGGAAGATGCATCATATTTTCATTTATGCATAAGTTTATAGTGCATAAAATATGAAAATTCTAAATTCTTAAAACTTTGCATCCATTTCATCGTGAGTTGAAAAATAAAAGGGTTACAAAATCTGCCTTGAAGTTTAATTTGAGATTGTCTTCAATAATGAATAACATCTTCCTGGTTATCCACTTAGAGCACTGATGATATTAAATGCCATTTATATCGATTTTTAACCATGGATGAAACGTGGGCCCATAATTTCTCACCCAAGACGAAATAAATATGAACACGATACACTAAAAAGGAGAATCAAAAACATTAGCGGCGAGTGCTGTGCAAACTTGTCGGAGCATTTGAATAAAGTGAAATCAATCAATCAATTAATCGTAACGAAAAGGAAGTATTGTTTCACCAAAACAATGCCCCAGTCCACGGTCCGCATTGTCATGACCAAACCCGATGAGTTGAAGTTTGAATTGCTTCCTTGTGCACCCTACTCGCTGGATTTAGCTCTATCGGATTATTTTCTATTCCCAAGCTTATAAAAAATGACTCGGTGGTAAAAGATTTGCCAACAATGAAGATGTGGAATCTGCGTTGATATTTTGAAGAGTTCGAACCCTCTCATCATAAGAAAAGTATCGGAGCTATTAAAGTGCATCGACATATTTAGTCGGTCTCGTGGTCGAGTGGTTAAGACATTTGACAAACGCGTTGGAGGAATGCTACAGGTCGCGAGTTCGAATTTAAAAATATATGAAAAAAAAGAACAAAAACGCATTAAAAAATGTATCACTCTGAACTGTGGTAACTAAAAAAGTGGTAGATTTTGTATCGCCTTGGAGCAATACCACCGTTCAGTATTGTATATCAGGTAAAATGGATTTATTCATGTTTCGTGATTAGAACTGAATAACCAGGTTCTCAATCTCTCCTACTGCTACATAGCATTTACATAATACACTGAATGTTACAGACCCAGACGGATGGTGGTGTCGTGGTGCTTCATGTGTAGTATAACAAAAAAACGAGCTAAAAAGAGACTGACATATAAAGATTTTTTCTTGTAATATTTTAGGGTTTGTCAGTCGGATACTTCTGGGACTACTTCTAATGCATCGTAAATTGAAAATAATTTCTTTTCTCGAACTTTTGGACGAAGATTAGCAATACAGCTATTTGAGAAATGCTAAAGAAGATTCGTTAGAACATTAATCAATATTTCACAGAACGATAGAAACATGAATAAATATATATGAAACCTAGAACTGATCGCAGATGAATGAGAAAATTTAAGAGCAAGCTATAAACAAAGTTGAATGTGTAGTTAAGTTCAGTACAATTTAATAAGTTATTACAATATCGAACTTACGTGTATTTCTGACGACTTGAATCAGAATAAGACACTTAACAGAATACTTAATGCAATGATCAACGAAATAAACACTTTTGTTTTTATATCTCAGCAGTATTCCTTATACTCACTTAGCTAAATATTGTATGATCACACGTTTTGTATTCAAGCACAACCCAATTTTTAAAAACTGATCTCTTTTGTATTAACGTGAATTGAATTCAAACTATTCTTCCGTGCGATAAAATAATGATCATGAAACGAGACATCACACGACACGTGCAAGTAATTCAATGATCTTCCCAAATAGAAAACTCCTCAACGCTCACCAAGATATGTAGTGCTTGGTCGAGGCCTTCTTATCTCTCATTTTAATCGCTATAATTTTCTATTTTGTTTTAAATAGTTTAGTTATTTTTTTTTTAATATTGTGTTTTTGTACGTGATAATTTTCATAAGATAGTAAATGTCACTGTAATATGTAGTCGTAGATATGTGTGAAATGTTTTGATACACAGGTAACTAAGTACTATGTAATTTAGCTAAAGGAACATTTTTCAGTGAATGGTTTTACAAGACGAAAATTGTTGCGCTTTGGCAGTTAAACCATAATTATAGTTTTAATATTCTGCCATCATTAAAATAGAATCGCTATTTGACACAACGATGCGCTCTTATTGTAATATTTAAATGTTGTTCTTATTGTAATATTTAAATGTTGTTCTTATTGTAATATTTGAATGTTGTTCTTATTGTAATATTTAAATGTTGTTCTTATTGTAATATTTAAATATATTTCATTAATGGTATAAATTTAACTCCCACGTGTTTCAAGAGCATCAACTGTGAAAATAATAATCGTACAATTCAAGGAGACCAGCAACACGTGTTTGTCCAGATTGACAGTGTCGATTTTGGGCTGAAAGCACCATCGGACCATTTTTCACGACTCTCAATAATTATCGGTTTCAGGGGACTCGACTAAAATTGATGGTCATCTCGAAGATATGCGGTTTCAAAAGTATGGTGCCACTTGTCACCTGTTTACTCCCATATACCTCTTATTTGTTCGTATTTATTTGTTTCTGCTTTTCTTTTAAATATGTATTTTGTTATTGACTTCCTCTTTGTTTTGGTCTTGTTATTATAATTTAATTTTCCTTTTTAGTATTTTTTTGTGTTTGATACATTGTACTGTTTAAAATAAATAAATACCACGTGAAACACCGACATTTTTGCATTTTGTGACATTTTTAGATTATGCAATAATTCGCCTATGTCATTTGGATTTCTTTTTATGAGGTATTTCGAACTTTAACGATTATGTCGACAAGCTAACGACCACCTGTGACTTGAAAAAGGAGATTGGGCGATATATAAATTAAATCTAGTTACTGTTGTGCTAAGCCGTGATTGAAAATTTCATCGAACATTGAAAAAAACTTAAGAAAAGTGCCAGCAAAGCCAAGTAGGGTATTTATTTATAGTGCGCTTTCTGTAGATGGTTTAAGATTTAATTATGCTTCTTAAATTCAGGCGTTGCTATTTGAATCTTTTTGAATTGTTTTACACGTTTTTAAATCCTGTTTACTATTTTTGTGACTTTTTGGAGTGCGAAAATGGGGTGCATATTTGCACCCTATTTTTAAGAGTCATTTTACATTGAAAATTTTAATTTTTGGTTAGAAATAATTTAAATAATTAAACAGCTGTTTTACATAATTTATATATCATATCATTTAGTAAACTTGTTATAGTTGTGATTTAAGGTAAAAAATACTATTTAAAAAAATTTAAATATTAAATTATTCAGTTAAAGATAAAAGAGATCCATAATTATATATACTTTCTCCTCTAATATAAAATACCACGATAAAATAATAGGCACTCCCTTGAACAATGCACAGTTTATAAACCTCCGTACCAAAGCGGTTTAGGTACTTAGATACAGACGCGAGTGAAACAAGATCCGATTGACGTTTTTAAACCCTAGCTTACAGATATCGTTGGTAGTGATACCTTTATGTTAGAGAAGGTAAACTTGTCAGTTTTCCCAAGGAATGTGATATTCTAATAGAATTGGTATCATATTTGATTAAAAAAACATAATATTATTGAGTTATCACTATTATTATTAACCTTATGTAAGAGATATCAATACTATTATTAGCAACCTTATGCAAGAGATATCAATACTATATATTATAGTATTGATATCTCTTGCATAAGGTTGCTAAGAGGTAACATTCATAATCCAACAGTCCTTGCTACCTTCAGTCTGTATGCCCCAATAAATTACCTCCGTTCCCACAATCATGCTCCTTTCGTTATCCCCCACTCCTCAACAAACGTTGACTCCTGCATACCAGTACTAGGGCTGCGCGCTTTCTCAACGACCTACCGAATGCCTTGGACATTTTTCACGACCATTATAACGTTTCATGAAGTAGCTACGATTTTCTAACTTTATAAATGACTGCATCTCCCTCCTGTTCATTTTAACTTACTATATAATGTCTGTTATCCATCATATTTATCAACATACCTTTGTCATCTTTGCATATTTAGTGTTCTATTTTTTATTTTGCTCTTTATAGTTTTGGTTTTGTAATTATTGTCTTATTTATTTGTTAAATGCTATATATAATTTTACCTTCATTGTGATATAACTGTTCTTGGTACTTAGAACTGTTCAATAAATATTACTTGTGTGTACCTCCAAGAAATAATTTTTTATTTTATTATACTTTAATTTCTCTTAATTTTTCTTTACTAATTTTTGTATATTTGGTACATTGTACTATTTCATAAATAATTAAAACTAAACACTAGGTATATAAAAGTGTTTAAGGTTTATAAATTTTATTTGAATTAACAAATATATTTTTGAATCCATTGAATGAATGTGTCACTCTTTGGCATCTTTGAATTGCTAGTTAAAACTCTTGATTTTTCCTTGATTGCACTGGCTCAGAAAAAAATCTTTTCAAGAGAATGTTTCAACTGTCACCGAAGTGTATGGTCTCTCGATTTTTGGCACGTAGTTCCTTTAATAATAAGTTTATATTGAAACATTTCAAGTCATTCTAGTATGACGTAGGTCGAAGCATTATCATATCGGAGCTTTTACGAGTAGGTGTGGATGTGATCATTTGTTTAAAAAGCGTTATATCTAAAGGTGATGATGGGTGACATGTTATGATATTTTTTCGGGTGTCTTTCAAATATTTTTGGTATGACCTCTTTTTATACGAATAACAATAATAAATCATACACCAGAAAGGGGGGAGTGTATTCATTGCATATCATTCCTACAAAGTTATAATAAAATTATGTTTTGGAAGCTTTAAGTTTGTGAGTTGCCAACTTCGAAAAGAAATCGCAAAATTGTTTCGAATCGATTATTACAATTGTGTAAGAATATTGTGTTTTTTAATAGAAATTGAACGCGATCAATTTTTCGATACTAATTTTCAGTAGTATCGGAGCTACCTAGAAACTACTTGGATACCTAGCAAAGAAACCTTAAATCATAATAATGGAATGTAATGATGCGCAATGATCTTGAACTCAAATGTTTATCAATAACTTATTTTACTTAACTAGCATGCGTAAACCTTTCTATAAATATTCCTGTTGCTTAAATGCTTTAATTTCAATCAAATTAAACCAATCGAAAAAACTGTTACGTAAAATAATAAAATACGTTCTTGTATATGATTCGCTAAAATGTTGACTCTTGATAATCTATTGCCATTTATTTGATTTTCTTAACGAGAGAGATAAACGTTTAAATTTTCAGAGTTACAATTTTAATTTAATTTCAGAAAGCACGTTTTTTTCTATAAAGCAAATTGAAGAAATAGGTAAATATTGATAGTTCGGTATTCACTTTAAGAGTCATGCATCTTGATTACCATATGACCAACTATATTTTTATTTGTCCTGGTAACGATATTTTAATTTAAAACTAACCTTAATCGAAAATCTTGGTAGTTAAACGGTTGGAAATAATCACATTTTATTTACTCTTAATTATATCTATTTTAGAAGCACCATGTTTACAGATAATATTCATATCTGAATACTATATTCAAAACATAAATTAATTATTATATCAAACAGAAATAACAACAGTACTGACATCGAGAATGTAAGATACTGAATCCGTATCGCGCAATCGCATACATTTATTTTCGTAAAGCTATCAGCTTAGATACAGAAGGGAAAAAGATATTAATTGTGTTGAGTAGGTATTATCATTTATTGAAAATTATCTTTCTCAAAAAATCTCATTTCTGAGCCTAACAGCGGATAGCTGAAGCCGTGGTTAACGAATTCGCGTTTACGTAACCCTATTGTATATCAAACCAAGTAGTCCGAGAGGTAATGAATTGTTAGGTTGATACCACCTCGGTGTGCCGGAGCGTTAGACGCACAACCGAGGGATATGCAAGAGGGGAGGACACAACGA
>JAPMAF010002138.1:0-10007 GCA_026537445.1 Silvatares holzenthali | reverse complement strand
CACACAAAATAGGTAAAAAGAAGTGATTTGAGAAATTTTGATCTGTGAGATATTATTTTAATTAAAAAGGTATATTGTTTTTTTAATGGATTACTACTACTCTGAATTTAATATTACAGAGATCTAAGAAAGTTTTTAATTCATAATTTCTAATTTTTTACATGAACACTTTTGTTTAAATACCACAGTCATATTTTTCATATTATATTTTGAATGATTGATATTATGCATTTTCTCTACTTTAATCAAACTGACACTTAATTCAGTAACATATCATTTATTTATATTTCTTTAGCAAAACAAACAATTTATGATAGAATTGTGAAGTGTATTATAGAATTGTAAAGTTATAGGTCTGACAACCATGTGAATAGAAATCGATATAAAACAACAAAAATTATGATATTTAAATAAATATATTTATTATTTTGAAAGAGTAAAGACTAGAAATAGAAAATTACGTTTTACTTGTAAAAAGTTATTTTTAGTAAGGTCATGAGACTAAATTATTTTTAATCAATTGCAAAAACTTAAAAACAAAAGATAATTTATTATTTTTACTATCCAAATATTTAATCTTTGCTCGAATAAATAGTCTATTGCGTGTTGAAATTTTTTCTATAAATGTGTCTTAAAAGGGATAATCTACAACATTAAATGCATTATCCAATTGTTAAAGGTACCAATAACCTGTATATTTGATATGGATCCCATCAAAAGTTTTCTGAAAATCGTTTATAATTCTGCGAAAAACTGCATTACAGTTGATAATATATTTTCCATTTCATTAATATTACGATACATGTATTTATTTTTAAATGTGTACTCTTTGTTAACAAATAGAAAATAATATAATACGAATGTTTAATTATGATACAACAGCAAAATTTATTTAATATTATTAACCAATCTATATGGTGCAATTTTGTGAACACCTATCCCAGGGGTAGGTACTTGTTTTCAGTCATTTCAATTTAATCAAATGACCAACCAGGTATTTAATATTTTTAATAAACCAAAACACAGAGTATTTTGTTCTATAGAATATACAGGCTCATTTTATGGCTTCCCCATACATTATCAATATTTTTTCTATTCGCAAACTTAGGGATAATAATTAATTTCCTACATACAATAAATTTTCCGCACCAATATTAATTATCACGATACAAATACAATATCATCAATATTGCCTTTTTACATTTATACTGAAGACCAAATGCATAAGTTTGCTGATGGGCATACAATAGTAAACACATTTTCTTCAAATAGTAGATATTTTAATAAAGTAAACTGGTTGAATCTAACTTGAAAGTTAATATGCTTAAAATTAATTGATTTTGTTGCAATTGTTTAACATTTTTTATATGGGTTATTATTTTGCGATTCATCTCAAATATTCTTTCATTATTCAATAAAGGAATTAAGCAAAGGAAAAAGAATGTAACACAATTGTATTTTTGAAAATGTTTTATAAATTACTGAAAATACTACAGGCACCACAAACTCCTTATCTATAACAAATACTTCATTTCATCGATACAAAGAAGTCATTGCTAAACAAACACTCAGATCAAGCAGTATAGAAGTCTAATATTATTAGGTCCTGTATAGCAAGAATACCAATAGATATATGCAGAGAAGTAACCACGCCATAGAAAATAACATTACTGAAATATCTGCTCAATAATATGTTTGGAATAATTTATACTCAATATTCAAACAGCCAATGGAGTTGTATAAATTAAATATAAAAAGGTATACATTATAAGCTTTATAAACAAACATTGATAACACATAAACACACCTAAAATTATTTTAGATGTGTATTAAACAATTGTTATAAATTTAAATACATATTTTTATCTAAATTTAAGAAATCACACCCACAACGAGAACAATACATTCATATAACATTAATTTTTATTTTGTTTTTATTGGTGGGATTACATCATTACTTTGTACTCTAGAGGGATTTAGTTGAGTCTATAGAATATTACCCTATGGTATTTATATAACAGTGATATTTAAGAGTGTATAATTGTTTATTATGTGTTTATTGTATCGCTATCATCAAGTTCACGAAATTTTACCAAACAAACTTGAATACTGCATTAGCATTTACTATGCCAATTATGTCACCACAGCTTACTGTGAAGTGCAAATAGTTGGAAAGCAAAATTACCCATAAGTAATTAAAAGAAGAGAGCGGGGTGGAATGCAAAGAAACCCAAATGGCAAATAAGTGAGTTATACTACATAACATTATAAGGAAACAAATTGATTGACATGATGCTTGATCCACAAGCTGCCGATGAAAATTCATCAACACAACAAATAAAAAATTAAGTTTTTAATGGTAATCTTGTTGAGAGATTGATTCAAATGTAAAATTTATTGATTCTGATATTTCTTGGACGCAACACAGTCGACGATTATGAAAAATATTATAAGACTGAATGCTCAAATTTCGTGAATATTAGTATAGAAAGAAAGTTGATAATTTGTTCTAGAGTCAAAAAGCTATGAAAATTATATTATATAATACATGTTTTACATATTTAATTTGTATGGATATAAATATAGACAATTTATTAGGTATTTCATGATATGTGTAATGCACAACACAGTACGGCAGCTTACAACGGAATATAGAGTATAATACGAGTTGAGATACGTCATTTTGTGAACCGCAAAGAAATACACAATATAATGAGGCCAAACTTCTCCGATCTTACAGATTCCGTATCAGTAATCATCCTTACAAGCTAAAGAGATAGTAAGTTGGCAAAGCACCCTGCATAATAAAATCTACATAATATTCCAATAAATATTCTATCAAGTTGATTGGTTTTCATAAGAATACACAAGCTAAATGATATCGTAATATAACAAATAATAGAAATCTGCAATAGCTTCGCTATAAGACTCTCGTTAAAGCTACGATTGGTGAAGACTGTCACAAGAAGATTGTCATGTCTTCACGACACCGTCATCGTCACATGAAAGTCACACATTGCACTGTTGATCTGGGATCTCTTTTCGGCCTCGCTGCCTTACTGCAAGTCCTCATCGCATTTGGGAATGTCAAATATCTCCGCAAACAGGGGGGGCAAACGAAGTTGAGTCCAATTCATGCGGAACCAGTCCAGCATCAGGGCGTGGCGGCACCCCACAGCCTTCAGATCCGACAGCAGAGATGTTACCGTGGTTCCAAAAGCTGCACTTCCAACAGGATTCGACAGAGAAACCTGGAATCGATTATGCACGGTGATTTATTAGATTTTTAGCTCCTAAGTGCTTCAACTTAGCACAATACTTAAAAATGTTCTATTTTACGAATTTGCTAATACACCTCTTCAATATGTTGATAATATAGTACATATACTCGTATGTGTATAATTCTTTAAAACTAAATTATACTGAATCCAAAAAATGATTTCATTGCGTTAAATATTTGATACCAAATTACAAGATGTTGAATCAGAAGTTGAAAATCATAGGCGAAAAAATCATAGGACTCACTTGAATCTTCAGCGCATCAATAATTTTATCCTGATGTAGCTGGACCATCTTTGTGTCTGTTATTCCTGGACGATCTCCTGTCAGTAGAACTGCAGCGGAGAATAGACCAAGCTCCGTCTCATTCAAGCAGAGAGCGTTCAGATTAGACGTGAAGCACAGTATAGCTGTGGCGAATGCAGACTGAAAATGTTGAACGGACACTTACTAATCAAGTCTATTAAAAATACAATATTAGGGCAACTTTTCTCAATGTTCTCTATTTTGGTTCTTCTTTTTATACATATTATTATTATTAACGTGGATAACTTATATAACGCCGTTTTCGTGAGAATATCACCTTAAGGGCTCTGCGTATACAAGCAAGTCTATATAACCTTAGTTAAATTTTCTCCTTGAAATGGTTCACGTAAACACCTTTGATATAACTCCTTCCATATTTAATTTCTCATCTGCATTAGTATTAATTTTATTATTATATTACATATATTCATTTCAGTAGCATTGATTTTTTTAAATGAATAAAGTATTTCATGATCTCATATACCTTAACTACTAATTCTTTCAATAGGCAAACTGCATTTTTAAATCTATTTAAACGTTATTGAATTATATTATCGATGAATATCTCCGAACAGTGTTTCAATTGGCTTGAAATTATATTTTATTTAGACATTGAGATATCGCAAGTCATAGACTTTTGAGTAGTAAAGTCGTTTTGTGACATTTTGTTTACCAAAAAGTTGGACCACATTGCAGCGTTCATCTTCATGGCGAGTCTGTCGGTGTGATCAGTTATCTGACTATTCACACAGAGACTCACCCTGAAGATGAACGCTGCAATGTGGTCTGAAACGTTGATAAACAAAATGTCACGAAACACTACATGACTACCCAAAAATCTTTGACTTGTGAATCTTTTAGTCGTGAAAGCCAACGGCAATACATTGAGATATATTTGTATGTGTTCATATATCTCATTGTATTAAGAGCATTCTACGTGAACATTTCACAAACATGGCAAGAATGAATAACGTTTAAGTACTTACATCGTACATGGTCTCCAACTCTTGATGAGAGACGTATACTCCATCATCAAATGTCAGAGTAGACTCTGTCGCATGACGAGCTGCACTTGACAACCAAACTTCAAAGAAACCCATCTGCAAAGTATTGTTTTAATAATGTGGCACCACTAAATTATTTCGTTTAATTTTCACTATTTATTTTGTCATACTATTAATTCCGTTGAAAATAAGTAATTTGAATAACAATCAAGCGTTTTTATGATAAGTAAAGGGGGAAATATGATTAAACGCACATTCGTATCAGCATGTGTTACTGTTATAAATCTGTAAAAGGCAAATTGTCATAACCATAGAGATTGGTACATATGAGAAGTGTATATATACACAAAATCCCTTATTACCTTATTAAAACATTTAACTTTTTTATAATTTTAAAGTTTACAATACACCATCATTTGCTATTATTTTTTGAAAATATATTATCTAGCTTAAAAATACGCGAACCAAACTCAACGCTAAAACCATCTTACAATAATATTGCAAACGCAAGATAATTGTAATATATTCGCATAAACATCGCATATAGTATATACGTTTCAATTTAACTTTAAGTGGTCGTAAAAGTTAGTATGATCTGAGAAAAGAAAACGAGAGACAGATTGAGAAATAAATAGATGAAATGAAGAACGACTTATTTATTGCTACAGAGCACACTCGTAAACGATATTCGCTCAAGTCTTTGTGGATCCGGCTAAAACCTTTTTTACATTTCGCATTAGTAATGAATTCTTATCGGCAATCCAGTGTTTGTAAATCCTTGTCCACGCAAAAATATCAAAGTACATATAAAACGATAAACATGTGTTTATTGAGACAATAATATAAATTTGAATCCTGAATGTGTGTGATACCTTGATGAGGATGAGCTGATCATCCTGGCACAGTTCAGAGAACCCCGGCACCCTCTTGGCAAACTCTACCACGCGCTGCACGCTCGGGGTGATCCTGACAGCGAGCTGCTGCCACAGCCAAATGCGCCGCTGCATCTCTGTCCCGTCAGAAGAAGAAGACGCCACTGTGGATGCTGGCGAGGAACCCTTCAAATTATATACGATTTATCAATAAAATGTCATCAAATTAAATAAGTAATGTTATTTCAATATTGACCACATAAAACACAAAGTTAAAATAACACATTAGCCCCCGGTTGTTAAATTAATAATATTTACAGAGTTGATCTGAGCTAAAATAAGTATTGTAGTTTAATTACATAGAAAAATAATTGGAAATGATTATTCAATAAACTGATAATATCTTAATAGTTTCGGATAATCTATAATATCAGTGGGAGTTATGGTTAATTACAACAAGATTCCACATTAAAGCAGGAAAAATTTTAAAAAAGTAAGCAGTGTAGTGTATAATCGTTGAAAATATGGAATTATAAAACAGACGATATGATTACAGAGTTAATCTGAGCTGAAATAAGTATTGTAGTTTAATTACATAGAAAAATAATTGGAAAAAATTATTCAATAAACTGATAATATCTTAATAGTTTCGGATAATCTATAGTATTAGTAGGAGTTATGATTAATTAAACATAAGACCAAAGCGATTCCACATTAGAGCAGGAAAAATTTAAAAAATAAGCAATGTAGTATATAATCATTGAAAATTTGGAATTATAAAACAGATGATCTACATATCGAGAACGACATATCGTATATTGAATAAGAGGAAAGAATAAAAATGGTGTAATTGCTAAATGAAATTAAATCTGTAGTAAACCATCAAGTAGAATTTAGGTTTGACCAAGAGAATAAACAATCCAGAATATATACATGCAAAAATAAATAAATTATATTACAAACCGTGGACAGATAAAATGTACCTACAATGTGCATTTAATGATTAATTTTAAGCATAAGTATAAACGTTTGGAAATAAAATACGAGGTTTTATAATGATTTGATATTTCGTAATAAGCAATATTCAATCACAAAGAAAAAGAAATTAAAACTGGCGGTGAAGTTATTCAACGAAATCCTTAAAAGTAATGAAAATGTGTCGGCGCACTTTTCAGTACCTAGTGCGTGAAAAGCGTTTAAATGTTGATGGAATATATGTGAACACCTGAAAACTGTTAGAAAGAAAAAAGAATAATGCTGTGTATGTATACATAGGTGCACTAATTTACACAAAACTGACGAGTATAGGAGTGTCTATTCATGGTATTGTACACATCTCCCGGTGCAAGCTCGGAGGATAATCCGTCCGAAAAGTGCAATGTCCCAATAATAATCCCACGATTAATTAAAACAAATATCAATATTATTTCGTTGAAGAGTTAGACGCAGGAAGACATCGTTGTTAGAAATACAAACACGAAAACGTTTGAGGGACTGTAGCACTTACCGGGCTTTTGTTTAAGACGTTAGGAAGTGAAGGATATAACATGTAGGGAATGTCATACGTGATAAAACACCACTCGCACAAGAAGAGAGATGCATAAATTGTAGAGAATAAGACCTGCGACTGGTCGTTTGTGGGTAATGGGCGTCGCTCCGCGTACGGTGGTGGACCGTGGGCCCTGTGAGCAGCGGCGACGGCGCGAGATAACTCGGCAGCCTCTTCGGTCCCTACGCTGTCTCTGTTGTCACGGGAGGACCCTTCCTCGGGGGCGCGATCTCTGCTTCTCTTGGGAACACGGCCGTATCTCACGGCTGCAATTCCAAATACGCAATATGCAATAACATGCTACAGCGACTATTTCACAATTATTTACTATCGAGACGATTACAAGAATGATTACAATCTCTAACTGGAAATTAATTCAAAAGAGGTGGGTTGAGAGTAGTGCAGATTTTACAAGAGATACTTACAGTCACGACTCATGCCTACTGCTAAACATTTCTTGAATCTACAGTATTGGCACCGGTTTCTATTTAATCTTATTACAAGACACTTCCCGTCTCTCAAGCACCTGTATTCTATCTGCTTCTGTATACTTCGACGAAAGAACCCCTGGAAATAAAGAAAATATTATAACATTTATTAACAACTTTTAACGAAAATATGTTAGGCTGAAAATATGTGAAGATGCTAATTAACGAAAGGTTGCGCAAGGTTTGAATTATTTTAGCGTAAGTATACAATTATTCTACTATATCCTACTAAAAATATAATTCAATTATATCCTACATGGTAAAAGTCGTAAATATTAAATTATATTGGTGTTTCGCAATGTAGCAATGAACTGAGAAAAAAAATTCTATAACAATTCATAGTTATCATATCAGAGAAAATAAATCCTTTTTGAAGATGCAGAAATAAAACTCTTATGAATGTATAGTCACATAAATATAGGTGCAATGGTCATATGTGAAAAATGAACGATCAAAGAATGGAATTGGATAACCGATGATGGAGTTTTATGCTATCAACAAATTCTATAATAATGCAAGTATTATTTTTTCTAAGAATAATGCAACACAAATGCCGCCAAAATTACAAGCCGATGAAATATTGTAAGGATATTTTCAAAATTCACTTTCATTTTTCCTGCCGGAATGGCTCTTCGAACTATTATTTCTTATTCTGTCAGCTGCTGCTAGAAAGAGTACTAAAATAAAACAAACTCCACGAACATTTGTGCGTGAATTAATATTTTATTTATCCCTCTCTGACAGGAACAGTTTCGGACTTTTTCATTTGAATATTTTGGGATACGACCCAATTTTTTTAACTTTGTACGAATCTATACTATGATGAGACATCTGATTGCCACTTGTATGAATCCAATATTATTTGTGCATATTATACTCATATATGTTTTTTAGTCCTCAATCAATCCAGTTTCTATTTCTAACGTTTCAACAAAATAAAAAAAACTTGCAATCTTATAAAACCCTGTCCAGTTGATGTTTGCAACAGTTTTGTGTATAGAAAATGGCAAATATGATTTTATAGAAACGCAGGAAGAACAACCCTGATCAGGTCAGTAATACTACTCGGAGGACTTGAAAATCCTAATGTTAGAAGGTTTTTCAAAAAATAAACACCCTTTTCTCTTTTTTTATCATTTCTGTAAATTTGTCAATGACATTTATGGCAACATTCCTGAAATATGTTTAGATTTAAACGAATCGTTTGATTTGATAAAAATTTGGGCATTGACAAATTCGGTACCCACAAGCAACAGACGACGGAGTGTTGGAGCAAATCCTTCACTGTTCTAAAATCTGACATTTAAATCGATACTGTATGTTGTATAATCTTATGTATGTATGCTTATTATAAAATGTAACACAAATTTTGGGGCAGAAGGAGCATTGCTTATTCATCAAACTGATATATTTTTCGTCTAATTGAAAATTCCGAGACGGGTATTCAAATGCTGATGCCAAAGCCAGTCTATTGGATATTTATTCTACATCCTCTAACAGACATACCTTCAATTTTACTATACCAATAGGAGTTGGTTATAAAATACTTTGCTTGGTTACGAAACATATCGAACACCATTGCATATCTTCTCTTCCGATCCGCATATCTCGTAATATTCCATTATAACGCTAACATCTACCTAAAGAGTGCATCTATTTTTTTATTTACAGTTATAATAAACAATTCAAACCTAAATTATTACATCAAATAGAAAATGTTAACATCACAATTTCAAACAATGATAGATCTAGAACACACTCTCTTGTAATTATATCAAATTCATAGATCCCTTATATTTCAGAAGGAGAAATAGCCGAGATTCCCTAAATATACTATTAAAAGAGTGTGTCATTCGTTGAACTCTGTCAAATATCTTGTTATTTAATGTATCCATCTCTTAATAAGTCTCATTTTAACCGTTTATGGTTTGACTTATCTTAATTGTTGGCCAATTCGACTAAACCGAGTCTTTGAATCACATAATTCGTATAATAAATATGTGATAGTATTATTACGACATTGTCAATGATATATTATTTCTTTGAATTGGAATTCTCGTTACATATAAATATATTTCTTACATTATATATATAAATATATTTTATACACTTCAATATATTTCAAATAACTACTGCACTACATAATGCAGCCCACCCTTCTTGACCTATAAAAAATATTTCACAAAACACTTTCAGAAATTCATACTATTATCCTACAGGCTGTGTGATTATATAAACAACCCTTAATGTAGTACTACATACATAATTGATAAATTTTCAAAATTTCATAAGCATTTATGTGGCGGAAAATTAGTCATCTAAGCAATTAGCCAGCTTTTTTAAATTATAAATAACAAATAAAGTAAACTTTGATTATTAAGTCTTATTAATTTACATGAATATACGATATATTATAAGTGTTCTTCTTGTGTAAGACTTCTTGAGGTGTGTCTCGAATGGGATTTGTTCGTGTCGAACACCCTGTTCAAACACAAAAGCATACACCAGT
>JAPMAF010002137.1:0-10009 GCA_026537445.1 Silvatares holzenthali | reverse complement strand
ACCTTTACTTATCTTATTATTTAAATGAAAGTAAAAAAAATTTTTGTATTTTTTTAAATTGAGATATTCAACACTAAAAGTGAGGTACATCAATATCTTATACTATGTCTTCACTAGACTGTAATATGTATGCTTGTATCGTAAAAACAAAAATGACATCATGGACGAGCTAAGATTTAAACACCTGTAGATAGACTGGCATACTTATCCCCTCGGCCATATACTCGTACCACTATTTGTACTCTCTCATTTCCTTTGACATGTAATTGAATAATAATTCTGGCAAAGATTTTTTATGATGTTATTCAAATGATTTAAATCATCTTTCAACACAATTTTAATTGTTATACATATATTTTAAGGATTTCCTAGAATCTTCGTTCATTCCTAAAGCGAACATTATGCGTGCTTCTGATAACAATAATTTATGTTCAATAAAATGCATTAAGAAAATGCGCTCTTTTCCCGAGCGTGTACGATATTATAGAGTACAGCGGCATCTTCCGAAATATATCTAGACTTTCCGGAGGAAAACAGGTTGTATCGAGTAATAACAGCAGAGAAACCCTATTCTAAAATCGATTTACGGAAAAGGTCTTTAAATTTGAAAACAATTTATAAATCGGTTTCATGAGAGTTGTCATTAAGTTCTGAATTTCATTGCCCCTGTCAATAGCAATAAAATGCGGTAATGTATTTTTGCAGTAACGATGTAACTTTTCTGTTGAATCGTATAAGGAATAATTGAATCTGAAGTCTATTACGCTTTTATTGTACAGATACATAAAGTCAAGAGGAGTTATACCTGGTATGCGATAAGGAAAACATTTTTCTACAGCAAATAAGAAACTACAAAACAAGATTCTTTTGAAATAACGTAGGTCTATTCGGTCAGAGCAATAAATATATAAATTACGTTCTTTTGTATTTCATATCAGCGCTTTTAATCAATATTGCAAACGTATCACCGGCCCCAGTTATCTGTAGCAATTCTTCGGAATCGGGGATATATTTGTGATAGTATGTGAAAATTTTCCCAGTACTTAATAGTACTGGGAATATTTTCACTTACTGTCGTCCCGTCCTCGGTAACTCGCTGGGAATTCTTAAAGTGGCATTGTAATACTCGTATATCATGTTTTATCGAAGTTTCGCCACAACTATTATTTATTCTGTCGGAGCAAAGTTTAGTTTCGCTTTATAAAATTTGATTAGAGCGAGGGAAAGCGAATTTTCATCAATTTATTTGTGAAAACACAAAGCAGTAATAAATGTGTTTCCTATTGTATTGTGAGAAATGTATAAATTACCACTCGCGTCGAGCCTCAGTTCTCTCGGTTCTCCCGGTTCTCCCGGTTCAGTCGGTTCTGTCGCAGAGTATTATTAAGAGTGCTAGAGTCTAGTGTTATTCCGGCTAAATTATTAATCATACACTAAAGTTCACATGATTGTGAGGCGACGGATAAGTTCAAACAATTGATTGAATTATGTAAAGTTCCGAGTGTGTATATAACACAATACTCAGGCAGTAGGCGGCGTTTGCCCTTAGAAATCCGCCTCCGAGGGGCTCCGCCCGGTCCCCGCCGCTTCGCTACAATGCTCGCCATTGTATTATTGTTCAACTTTTAAAATATAATGTATTTTGGTTGTGATGAATTTAATGTAGCATACACTTCGAACAGTTTATTCGGGCTTACTTAATAAAGTGAGAGGTTTTTCAATGCGAAAACTTTCTTTCTTTGTACAAGAGCATACGCATATTGTAAATAACGTTTTTATTTGCAGGAAATATAAAAAGGAACTTTTGCATTCATTTCAGTTACGCCGTATTTCCAAAGTTTGTTTCTTGATACATGCAATTTTGTTATTTTTCGCTCGATTTGACGATACCAACGTAGAATTGCAAATATAATTCAGTTGTAATGCGAATTCCTCTCAGGTGTCGCTGCTTGGTGCGGGGTGCGGGGTGCGGGGGTGCGGGCGGTGACAAGGAGGCGGATAAATGTTGGCGAGTGCAGCGCGTAGCGTGCCTCGGGCACGTCCCACACTAGAGGACTTAATGACGAAGATTACATCCCGCTGTCTGCTGCAGTCCCTTCTCCCCTTTCCTCTCTCCTCCTGTCTTCGGGCCCGCTGCCGTTCTGCTTTTCCGGCGCCACTTCAGCCGGTGTCCCTCTCGTTCCCCCGCGCGATCCCTCCGGACACTTCTATCCCTCGAGACATTTTATTTCTCGCAAATCATCACCGTAGCTGTAGCCGGTGAAAAAATAAATTTGCATCTCCTAAAAGCCACGTCGCAATCCAATTTCTGAACCACCTTGCCGATTTATGTATCGAGAGGAGAACAATCGGAAAGTTCGCCATTCGGGTTCCGAGATTCCTATTCACCGCCATTTTCCCGATTGCCCATTATGACATTAAGCAATTCTCCCCGGCGGCCCCGGTGTACGCCGCTGGGGGAGAGTGTTGCGTCGCGTGGAGTTTTAGGAAAGTTTCTACGCATTTTTACGAGTCTCCAAAGCGACAAACGTCGCTCGAGAAATGCTAGGCTTTTTTCTCCAGTCACACTCGCACTCGCAACTCGGAGCACTCGGGAATGTCTACTTAACAAACTCCGTATTTTATGGGTTTCATTAAGAATGGCGTCGCGCTATTGCTCGCTCTACAATGCCTTATATGCAGAGGTATTACTCAGATAGCTGCTTGAATTAATGTTTGTTCCGGCGTATGTAGCAGCTGAAGATTTACCTACCGTTACACTGCAAGGATGAATGCGGACTTTTAAACTGATATTATGCTCTCGCTGCTCTATGGCGCGAGGCAACGAGACACCCCACCCCGTCCACCCCGCCCACCCCCGGAATACCCTCAACACTCATCCCAGCGAATCTGGCCGACTCGGCCCCAGTGGTATAGTACGAGTATGCACTAGGCGCTAGGCAGTGGGACGCGGGACGCGAATGTGTGACGAGCTCGAATGGGTATTTATGCTACGCTGGCACTACTCTTTCCTTCAATCACGAGTGTTTTTTCATCCCTGAACGATTCCAAATATCATTCGAATAAAAATATTAGGTATTCCGTATTACCTTTTCATTGAAACTTCCTACAGTGTTCCGTTTCAGTTTGAAATGCGGCAGCGTTAAATTTTGCAGTTAATCGAGCTGTATAATTTCAATAATTCTTCTTCTCGTACGCGACACGTCCTTAACTGAGACAAACACCACCCGACGATCTGTAACAGTTTGTTATAAAACTGTCCTCCTCGGGAAATCCCGGGAAGCGGCTACCTATTTGTAATTCCCGCTCAGACGGAAGTTTGGCAATTTATTTGGATTAAAAAGAAATCGGAAAAAATACCGGAGTCGCCGGCATCCCGATATTGATGTCGGCCAAAGGACCCGATTCATTCTGCCCCCGTTATGTACTAACGTACTACCTACCGCACGGCCCGCCGTACCTTGCCAATATATACATGTACGTGTATGTGCTTAGTTGAAGGCAACGCCAACCGCCTCGTTAAAACAAACCCATTTAATCTGGCCTGTTTTATGTAAGACTGACGATTATTCTTGTAAAAGCCTTCCTTTTTCACATTCTATTATAGTACGGCCATGCGTACAATTCTAAACCTTAAAAAATAACAAAGAGAAAATCTCTTGCCACACGCGCTCTCGAGAACGTTCCTAAGACTGATTACCCCTTTCCAAGAGTTGCTTTCATTCAATGTATACATACTATACGTTGCCTAGGTCACAATTGTTGTAATATAACGCGACACTCATTCGTCGGTATGCAAACTATCACAAAATATTGAAAACATGTGTTATGTGTGTTCAGAATAATGCTTTGCGGTTGTTGCGCATTTCTTCTTTTTAATAAATATTATATGTAGGTACATTCTTACTATAAAATAATTTATTTTCTTTAAACTTTCTGACAAACTTTATAGGAATCGATGTTTAAGCAATAAAGTACAGCATGTTCAAATATAGTTTTAATATTAGCAAAATCATTGTTATATATCCTATGAAAATTACAGAGAAAAAAATATTTAAGTGTGCAAAAAGCAATTCTTACTGGTAATATTTTTTATATTTTGTTGCATATTCGAACGAACTCTTTAAAATATTGTCGTAGAATTTAATCGCCGCTGGAAAGTTATTTTTTTACGTAATGCTATATTAGGACTTTCTTGAGAAGTGAAATATGATCGTAAATGTCACCGGCGAGGAAATTGATGAACCTTCGTCTTCACGTAAAACAAGTAAAATCGGCAATTACAAAAGAAAGGTGCTGTAAAATAATAAATTTCATACCGATATTTCAATTCCTCCGAACTTAGAGCATTTATTACACAATTACATTGAAAACGACTCCTGCGCGTAGGTTTACAATGATTTAACTTTGCTGATATTTCTTTTTTTACGTTTTACAAAATACTATTAAAACGTGTTAAAACTCAAATCTTTACGTCTGATTATGTTCATCGTAAATTATATTCTCCGGAGTGCCCATAGACGTGCTTCTTTGACGTCTCCCTCGGATATCTCGATATTATTTAATAAAAAACTTAATTTAATATTGTATTAAGACATAAACAAGTTATTGCACCGTGTTTTCGGGCGCCATTAACATTTTTCAGTTTATGTATCGGTGTATTACATTATACACAACAGTGACGCACAATTCTCTCCTTTTCTACTGAAAGTCTTCCTCACCCTCTGCAACACGTACACCTAAATATTTCATCCTTTGCACAAACATTTGCACGAAAGGCAGTACACACGGCATTAAATAATTACGGTATTTCAAAAGGCCACCGAGTAAAAAATAATATTTTGCGATTCTCCGTTTCCTTTTTAATAATTTGATCCCTTTTATTCTGTCACTCCGAAGTTTTAATTCGTCTGGAAATGTTTTAACCCTCGTAAATCCCGCTCGAAAAAATACAAATTGTTGAGTTTAAAAGGCGAGCTTAAAGGTGCTGCCGTTACCGCTACAGCTACAGCTACGCCACCAATGCCGTCTTGTTCGTATTTTTGCAAAATCGCTATTTGCATAGCCTTAACTGCTTGTGAGCGCGCAAGATTTATTCATTTGTAACCGAAACTTGAATAAATAAGCGAATATATCAGGTGGAGCGCTTACAAAGGAGAGCTTTAGGGATACTTTGCACGCCACTGGAAGTGTATAAAGACTTCCTCAATATTTTAGTCACTTAATTATTTTCTCCACAAGTCCAATACTATTTATACCCCCACCCCTGTAATGAAATAGCGAAATCGCTTGTATCGTGAGCTTGCAAAACCACAATTGGTGCAATTTTTACAAATTCCTTATTACTTTACACTAGAAAATTAATTCAACTAAGCGAATCCTTTGGTATCTTCATAATTTTAATTTTATTTCAGTTTTATTATATTTCATTTGATTTGTTAAAAATCTTCTTAAAATATCTCTTTCTGAAATTTTCTACCGTTGAGGAAATATTTACTAGTGGATTTTTTATTGGTTTACCTCAATTATACAGTATTTCAATTTTTTACTTTTTGTCATATGAACTTTAAGCCGAATTTAACGCAAACAATATATACTCTCTCTCTGTTCACTTATCAGTCGTACATAAATCAATTTTGAGTCGCGCAGTGTTTGCGAGATCTCAACACGACAAACTTTCTAAGAGATATCACAAAGTCGAGGACGGCGGTTGTAATATATGCACAATTCCGTAATTTGTTCTCACGCCATTGTCGCAAAATACATTGCTACGAGCTGTCTTGTTCCAAGCACTGTTTATTGTGCTGCATCTGTCTTAAATAACTTAATAAATAATTCTTCACTCCATTGTACGCTACAGAGAAGCAACTACAAGGTAGAAATTGACGATGTTATTTACAAATAAATCTATTGAGCAACAGTATTGTTCCGATTTAATTCACACTAATACGTATGAAATGATACCCCTTGTTTCTTTCCTGAGATGTATTTATAACTTCTCCACTTTCATGCATCTTTTCACACAAGCACGATGATTATTAGAGTTCTTAACAATACTTTCTTCCTCGCAACTTTATGCTAAATATATCCGCAATATAGATCTGTTTTCTATTATTTCATTTGTAATTCATACGAATTGCCCAAACCATCTCAAATATCCAACTTGTTTATGATTAATACTTTTATTAACACTTTTCTGATACTTTCCGTTCTTATTCGATCACTCAAAACCTTTCCACACATTCGTCTTAACAATATCATTTCCACCGCATATTTCTAACAGTATATTCATTATTAATTTTACATATTAGTAGAAATCTTATCTAATAGCTTTATCAATCCATTACAATTTCAATTTAATGCACCGTTTTCTGTTACGTTTTTTTTAAAAGACCTCAACTACTCAAATGCTTCTATTGTTTATAACTCCAAATTACTATCCGCTTCCTGATGTCTAGTAAATTGCCTTGAATTTGGTTCCCTATTATTCTCCATTCCAAATTCTGACAAAAGCAACATTATAATTTGAGGTGAAATGCAGTTAATATTTGGTCCTCCTAGTAACCGTCAGCGGGCTTCTTCAAATTGTTTACTTTCCTCTTGGCTACATATAATGAAATTATGTGTAACCAAGTTATACATATAATTGTATATATTACAATTATATGTATAATTGTAATATATACAATTATATATTACAATTATACATATAATTGTAATATATACAATTATATCTATAATTGTATATATTTCAATTGTACATATAATTGTATATATTACAATTATATGTAATATATACACATAATTGTATATATTACATATAATTGTAATATATACAATTTATTACAATTAAATTGTATATATTACAATTATATTTACATTTGTAATATATACAAATGTAAATATAAATTTACATTTGTATATATTACAAATGTAATATATACAAATGTAAATTTGTATATAAATGGGATAACATTATCTATCTGTGTGTGGTGGATTACTTTTCGGTATTGTTTGTACTTCTGGATGATTAAAATATTGAAGCATCCATCTCCGGCATTACAGGAGTATTCATTCAGTAGTAAAGTATGAAAAAATTGACGACATATTTTAAATAGAGATCACAATATAGCATATACTGAAAAATATGATATTGCTTTATTAACTAACTTTATACACGTTCTAACGACTTTTCACAAATACAAAATAATTCAATTCAATTCGAATGTTAAAATGATAAAATAAATACTTTGCAGCATTTGAATTCATTCAAGAATTTGAATTCATGAAAAAAAAACCTGTGGCGCAATAGTATGACAATACACTGTGTACCTATATAGTGGTCCTACCTACAATTGTGATTACTACCTGTATCTTTTTGCCGTGCAATAATATTTAAATTTTCCTTTGTTTCAGGTAAGTGAATATAAATTGCTTCAAATTACTATAATATAAGGAATGCTACGCTTTTCGTTTCAACGGTAAGTAACCACATTTCTCAGGAATTGATTAACCCCATAATACCGCATTAGTCTTCCTTTGAACCCTTTGAAATGTATATTTTATCCTATTTTTTACTACATACCCTTAAATACTACATATATATTCTTTAACTTCTCTCCAAAACTATACATTTTCGTACTTAAAATTTGGAAAAAATAAACAGATTTAAAAGTTTTGCTTGTACCAAAATTAAGAACAAATATCATGTGTATATAGAATATAATACAATAGTTATTTTTAAAATAATGTTATTTAGAATGTCATTAGATATTTACAAGTTTCAACCACTCAAACATATACAGCAATGGAATATTATTTAAGTATACTCAAATAATGTTTAATATTCTTCTGATAGTTGCCAACCATCAGAAGAATATTGAAAGGGGCACTAGACGATTAGGCGTAGTATTTGTGATTGAAGTGATTTTATGAGGATTTCCCCGATCCCGAAATATACACACACGTATTATACAATTCTGGAACATGCGAGTTGGCGGCCTTACGTAGTGACGTGTACCATATAGATGGAGGTTAGATAAATAGTTGTAGTATTGTAACATTTACACGATAGATCACCTGTAGCAGTTCAGCGGAACAGGGCAGGGACTAGTGAGCTGTGAGCAGGGAGCAGGGAGCAGTTCGTCCCTTAAGCTAGCGGCGTTATAACGCGGGTAAAATTAATATACATTTAGTTTAGTTCCTTGTACCCCCGAGGGTAGCGCCCATTTTTGTTGTACATCTGTGTGTTTCACGTATGTTCCGACCGCTTATTCTTCTCTGCGGTGAGATAACGAGCATGGTATTATAACTAATTAAGCGGTGTGAGATATGGCGCCTTCGGGAATGCCTACGTCTCTTTCTCCGCTTCGCACACTTTACCGGATTTAAATAATGCCATCTCGTTCGCTTTGATCAACGGGTCACATAAAGAGAGCTATCCGCTTATGATCGCTCTCTTCTCGCCTCGTCTACCATAATAGAGTTATGGCAGATTATCCTCTGAACGCTAAGGTTTCTCCAAAGTTCCTACTTATCAAGTTAATTGCCTCAATAAGACACTATACGTGTAGTCTCTCTAATGCGGGCAATCTACAGAGATTTCCTCCGGTTTAATTCTCTCATTTGGATACATTACATTCTTATGTAAATTTTACTTCGCTCTGAGAAAAATTACGTCACCATTTTAGAAAAACTCTCTTCTCGTTATGATTTTTTTTCATATAAACTCAGTGGACGTTAGCAATCATGTCCGTTATAATAAAATGTTCGTCCTTGGAAATCTGTAGTAACCATTTTCTGATATTCTTCAGTCACAGAGGCGTAATATTTGATTTCGCAGAAAACGAAGGTCCCCAAATTTAATATTTATTAGAGATAGCAAGAGCACAAATTCGAATCGTAGAATAAATTTTCATATTCTCTTCTTTTCTAATCCTTTCCCACTTGTTTTATTATTCTAAGAATGTGTAAAGTTATTTCTTTAGGCTTGAGGACTAAAGAAATAACTTTACCTATTTTATTTGCGAATTATCCTGCATCTAAAATGGTATAATAAGTTAATATAATGTTTTCAAATATTTTTTTTAAATAAAATGACGACCGTAATCATTACGGATAAAACCTTTTTAATTTTCCGGGATGAAATAGAATATAGATTAGACATGCTATAGAAAATAACAATAATGCGATAAATTGACCACTTAGCTATTCTTATGCCAGAACAGATTTACAAATTTTATTACTTAATTAAATGGAAACCAACATAAATGATAATTCGTTAAGAGTATAATTTCCTCCAAAAAGGGTATTTTTTTTGATAAATTTTAGATTCATTTACCTACGAAGTAATTATTTAACTGTCAAACCCTGCATATTATTTAGCCAATCTCAATAAAGATAGACGACCGTCAAATAATAGAGTCTGTAGAGGTGTGAGAGAACCACTCTCTGCTCATTATTATTCTCATCTATGATTGTTATACCAACATCCAGCAGTACAACGGGCGTGCGGAGTTAGTAGAAGCATTCAGGAATCGTGCCCCTGCATACACTTTAATCAATGCAAACCAGTACACCTACACAATATAAACCTTTCTTATTCGAGACTAACATCCAGCTTACGCGGAGTCTATTTATGTTGAGGAAAATATTTAGGCTCAAGTCTTTACGGTGATCATACCTGCTGTGCTCATTTTCATCCCGTGCTCCTTTATGCTATTGTCATGTCATATTTTCAGGAACGTATCATTTTTCCTAGAACCCTATTTTTCCACGTAACTCACGAATAGCTTGCTGCTTTGCCATGTATTGTTTCTCATAGCATAGCAGTAATTTAGCAACTTTCATATTAATATGTTGCAGTTGAAGAAGTACGATGTAAATAAGTACCATACAAGTTAAAGAAATCTGTCTCAAAGAACTAATCCAGCTATTTTCTATCTGCTTTCGACTCTATCTGAATTACTCATTGGCAATCATATTATTGTTTCTGTACATTTTTTATATA
>JAPMAF010002136.1:0-10009 GCA_026537445.1 Silvatares holzenthali | reverse complement strand
ATAAACCTGATTGTAATTTAATTTTGCGTCAAAAATGCATCTGTACGATATTCCTACGATGAGAATCAAATAGTAATCTCCCGCATTTTCTCGCGTTATGTAGACCTAGGAATCAGTGATGCCAGTTCCCGAGAACATCTTTCATGAAAATATTGGTAAAACAAGCAGATTATCCTGACCTTTCTTCTGTGCTCTAATGGTTGAAGACCAGCAGTAAGTGCTGGATTATGTATTAAACGAATCGCACGCTTCTGCATAGAGTCGAGGAGATCCTTTAGATACTTGGGAGCTCCGGACCAAGATTTGTGTTGGAAAAGGTTTTCTTTGGTTAATGGTCATTTAATTCCCAGGAATATTCTTGCAAATGTCTTGCATCAACGTCACGACTCAAAATATTGATACCCTTCTGATTTGTTTACATTTTAGAGTAACTTCCACGCAGGAGGTCCGCGGGAATAGACCTATCACAATCGAATACGCTATGTAGGGAGTGAAAAAATATAACGTTAAATAAACTAACACGGGTCTTTTAAACATACAAATTGCAAATGGAAAGAAAATATCGAAGCGGGTAAATCGTTTCTCAGTCAGGTTTGTTACAGTTATACAGTGAGATTTATTATAGAAAAGTAAATATTTAGGTGATTGCTTACCATAGTTCTCACGTCAGTAGCTGTGTTTTATATATCGTGTCTCCTCAGAATAAAAGGAGCAAATATGCATTTTGAGTATAAGAAATTTTGAGGTTGGGACTGTTAGTTGAAAACGATTCGCGTTGTACATATCCCCCTGAATAATAAGTATTAATACATATATGTAAGCGCGCAATGCGACTATCATTGTTGAAATTATATGCATTAGGCAATCATTTAAAATATTTAAACGTACGATATTAATAAAAAAAGCATTTAAAATTACATCACGTATGTAGCTCGTGCTTGCGGACGAGGTATACATTCAAAATTTAAGATCCTTTTAAAGATAATTGTAGACAAAAACGTTAAGTCATAACAAATACATCATATCAAATACTTAATTGGAAATACAAACAAAATTGCAAATTCTTGCGTTTTTATTTTAAAAGATTAAAGAATTTCCTATTCATCTAAAATCAACATGCTTCCAATTAAGCCAGGGCATTATCATTATAACAACATTGCCAACATATGTATTCTACATATAATTTTTCCAAATATTCCTTCATTCGTTATTATATATATCAACTTTAAATATTTTGGCATACATATCCATACTTCCTTTAAAATTTAAAAGCTTTCACTTTTTCCTCAGTAACTTTGTGGTTTCCCTATTGCTACTAGACATTTTCATTTTCTTTATCACAACTTTCTATAATGATTTGAATAATAATCAATGGTCAGTTAAAGAAGTGGTCAGTTAAAGAAGTAAAACAAAGTTATTTAAAAAAATATTTTAGATGTTATACTCTCTCGACAGGTTAATCTATAAATATATTACGGACGTTGAAACAAACTCTATGTCAGACAAGTAATTATGATATAAAGTGCATAGAACTTCATGAAGGGTAAATATCATTGTGAAAAGTGGAGTGTTTTCTAATTGCAATGGGCATGTGACAGTAATCAAAAATCACTAAAATAATGTATCTATCTAATAAAACAGGTTTCATAGATTAAGAAAAACATATTTATATTCATACTAAAAGCGAGATTATAAAATAAAACTTCAAAATACAGCTATCCGCCATTTTACTTTAAACACCAATAGGAGCGAATTACCTCACAAACTCGTAATCGTCATTTTGACAATCACTATGTACATTAATAATATTTAAAAATACAAAAATTAAAGAGTTTTTTTTGGTGTATTAACAAAAAGAGTGCCCGTACACCAACTATACACTATAGAATTATTTTTGATTATGCAAAATAACTGAATTGACACCTAATATGAACTATTGAAATGTACAAAAATGACGTCATAAAGACGCCAAAACAACTGTGAATATTTGGCATAGATTTTAAACTCAACTTTAAAATGGCAATATTTTCCTATAAAACCTTTAATTCCTGCAGAAATAAAATATATTCTGGTAATAGAAGGCACTTCCAAACATCATAGAACAGTTCTTCGAAATCAGTCGTCATGCCCATTGCTAAAAATTGAGCGTCATGGTAATTAATCTAATATAAAAGAGTTATTATGTTTGGTGATGATATTTTTTTGTTTCATAAATATTAATCGTAAGCTGAAACGATATTTACACCAACAATGAAACCAGTTTATTCTTAATCAATTAACTGATAATCTTGTTCGATAAATTAGTACTTTTTTCGGTATTATTTAATTCAGCCAGGTGTACACTACCCGTAGATCGTGGCAATACTAACACCACAACTAATAGTGCGAATATTAAACATTTTATGGGTCCTATATATGTAGAACATGACTCATATTGCATACTAAGGGGAGTCAACAGTGATGATAACGATTTGTTCTCGTGATGAATATAAAAATCCTTGGGAATTGTTGAATTGACTCTAAGTATAGCAAGTTTGGTATTATTAAATTATACCTAATGATAAATGCATTGTACAACGTTATTATTTACGAATTAGTTTATCTACTCGTTTCATACTTTACTGTCTATGTTATATTGCTTTCCACTCCCAGATATATTCCCTGAACCTATTTTTCTATATTTATTTACATTAAATAACTCTACCTATTTCAAGTTAATTTTATTAAATTTCAACACGGGTAAACAAATCTAAGCTATACATTTTTGACAATACATCATTCATTGTGATGTTTACTGAATCTTTAAAAATGCTTTTTCGAAGGTAATGTATTTTTTTAAGTATTCCCGCACAGAAGGCACCACCGAAGCAGGCCTATAACATTACACTACGCTGTGCGAGATGAGGAAAACTTAGGGATAGGGTGGAATTAACGCGTGACCTGAAGAGGCCTGTGTCAAAGGTAGGAAGAAATACAGACGACTGAAGGACATTCCCCAACCGGGCCGTCTCACACAAGAAAGACTTAGATAATCTATTAGTTCTCATGCACTCAATACCAACTGTGAAGTAGTGACGGGCGTTCGCAAAACTTGTAACTTTGCCAAACACCGCAGCCCAAAGAATCAGAGATGCCAGTTCCCGAGAGTATTTTGAGTAGAAAATATCGGTAAAATAAGTTTATCATCCTGACCTATTCTGTGCTTTAACGGCTGAAGATCAGCAGTGAGGGCTGGATTATTTATTAAACGAACTGGACTGGAACTGGAGGAGATTCTTTAGATACTTAGGTGTTCCGGACTAGAGATGACTACCGAACTGATTTGTGGGACGCACCTGCGATTTGTATAGAGTGAGAAGCTGGAATCCAAAGAAGAATCTCCGAGCTCTATACAATATGCTCATGCAGGCAACAAAGATACGTTAATCATCGTCCTTTCCGGTCGACAAACCCTTTAAACACATTTGTTGCCTACCACCACATGCATATAGAAGATATCTCATTATAAACAGTTAACAGTTAATATCTATAACAGTAAATAAACATCGCAGTAAACAAAAAAGTTTTTAATTAGCAGCAATGCATGAACCCTACAGAACGATAGTCACATAGATAGCGCTCTGCGTATTTAACTTTGCATTTACATGTTCCGATACCGTCGGTTCGCATTGAAAATAAATTATGGTTTTAGTTCAAAGATTAGCAAAAACTAAGATGATTCTGATGAAAAAAAACGTACTTACTTATCCTTGACTTATTTATTGCTCTTTGGTATCTAATAAAAATGTTACTTCGATAAATAGCGTCTCGCCTCGTGAATTTGAAATGTTTGAACTCATAAACTACACTATAACTGATATTGATCAATTTAGACACGTTGTTTTTATTTAAACTATATGAAAAATGCAGTTACGTTCAGGGTTTCAGTTTCGAAGCGAGATTTGTATTATTAATAATAAATAATTAATATTATTATTCATTTAATTCTTTAATGAGATAAGAAATAAAACGGCGATTTTTTTTTCATACTAGAAACATAATCCTGTTGAATATTAAAAAAAAGATTCAACTTTAATTGTTGAATTGGTATTGTTAAATTGTTGAACCCACCGTGAGCTTTCTACCATGTAATCAATTTTCATAGCATCCCAATTTGCCGCCCTTTTTATCTTCCTAATCCAATCTAAACTAAGAGTGTTTATTAACAATTACTTAAGAATATATGTGCGCCTGGGGCGGACTTCTTGGCCCCTTAACGATTTTCGACATTTACTTTTGCTTGCGACTTCTATTGAATATCCTGATTTCATATATTTACTTTGTTGATGGGCGTCTCTGTGGAATTGTATTGACTCTACTCCTTCAATGAACTCCATTTATTTATCATTTGCCAACATGACCGAATGCGTTTTAGTCAGTTAACCTCCCAATTACATGTACATTATCTATCTTAGTTTGACAAATACGTTAATATCGCTCTACATTATTTATTATGTAAGAATATATGTAATTTATTATATATATTCATACATTATGTAGTATGTAAGAATTCTTTACATTATTTAGTATGTAAGAATATGTGCCAACCAATTGCTATATGCTGGCCGTGGTCAAAACATGATGGATTAATCAATTAAATAATAACTAGTGGCTAAGACAAAAAAATAAATCAAGCTTTATTCAAAATGGAAAACCACAAAGTATACGAAATAAAAGTGAAATGTAAGAATATATAATACAGTTCAATATTTACGCAATTGCTCCTGTATTATATTTTTTAACATTTAAAACTGTTCTTTGAAACTAGAATTGCTTTAAGCTTCTAGTACCATTATTTGACAAAAGCAGAAACCAATATACTATATTTTACGGTTTTTATTCAATTTTCACAGTTAGTTGGTTCATGCTATATGCTGATACAATTGGTATAATAATTCGTGTGCAATGGGGTAACGGAATACAACAGTATTTGCCCAAATGGTCTATTGTTATATAAACCTACCGGATATTACAACGATGTACAATAGATACACATAAACACACATCCTTAATAAACCGAAGATGCACAAATAAACACTTGTACAAAATGAAAATAAAAACATGTATTGCGTAATGTAGATTGCATTTCTTGCAAATGATGTGTTTGATTAACCGGCATAAATCTTTAAATGTGCTTACATCAATACCAGTGTTACGTAAAGTATGTTGAATTTACTCGTATCATTATTTCCACCTTGTTATCGGTGAAAATGTCCCAGGTAGGAAAAGAAAGATGGTTATAAGATGGAAAAAATTCGTTCAGATTTTATTTTATGTATTTTAGGGAGATCATTAAAAATAATTGTGTAGGCCATTACGGTACTCAAGTTTCTAAATATATGGTCATTGATGCGTATTACCTAAAAATTGAGTAATGTTTTTTATACGGTAAGAATATTTTGGGTTTAAAAATGCTGATGAAATCTGTTATCAGGCCACATCTGCACTCGCACTGCATCTGGAAAGAATCGAGTTTCCTAATCATTGCGCACGTCAGTTAAAACTAGTTGATTAATTGCCCAAACAAGAGAGCAATAGAGAAAGTTCCTTTTTTCTGGAAGTCAGGACCTACTGGAAACAATGTCACCAAATAGTTTTGAACAGAATTTTGGAAATGCGAAATAATTACTCCGAGAGGTCACGAAGCTCGCATGTCCAATAGCAGTCAAATAGGGACAACGGAAATAGCGATAAGTTACTCTCTGTTGTACCTAATGGAATGGTTATTATATGACTATAGAAGGTTCTCAAAAGTTTGATTGCTGTCACTGCAAAACTAACATGAGGCCAATGGAAAAAGTTTGATATTGAAACTGTCGTAACCAGTTAGAAACTGGAATGTCCAATACTATCTAAATTTCAATAAGAGTAATCCCAGGGATAATCAATGAGATTAAGATGAAAAATTTATTGTAGTAGAAAAAAACGCTACTACAGAGCAGTTTTTAACCTAGCAAAAAAAATTCAGGAGTCATGTCTGAGAAATGCAACTCATCTGATATTTTCGTCTCTCCACTCACCTCGATTCTCAACAGCTTGCAAAGCAGACTTTATAAGCATTCTTTTCAAGTGCTTCACCTAATCAGAGCACCGGATTATTGGGTTTAGGAGAAATTCTAGTAATAATCAGTTGTAATCAGCGTTCCTAAACCCTTCTGATCACACCTAATAATATGTCCAATCACAACAAATATATCCAGATTAATATACGCCTAAAGAAGTTCCCAATTATAGTTTATATGATATTTTAATAAGGAACAAGCATACACAATCTAATGTCCTGTACACCTTTCATTTGTATACGCATTAAATATTTTATAATATTAATATTTATGAAATATTGTACGATTCACCATGACATGAATTGCATAAGGCACGTAAACGAAAGAAAAAAATCTGTTCAAATCCTATAATATTTTAATTTCGGAGTTGGCATACATTTGTAACGGTTGTGAAATCTTCTGAAACTTCAATGATAAAAAAGTAGCTGATAGTAATAACATTACTGACATTTCACTAAATCGTGATTGCTAGGGAGTACGTGATTGTTATGGGCCACACGTGGTCAAGGAAAACAAAGTGAAAAAATGCTCTTGAATACTAAAAAACTGTTTAAATTATTACGCTGACACAAAGTTGCGAGACAGGCCAATAGCCGTGTCAACGACATTGGGACAACGCGAGCGACTGTATGATTTATTTACATTATTTTTAGCAATACGATAATAGTTCGATGTTTGACGAACATCAATCAACAATCGATCATTACCAATATCTAAAATGTTTACTTATGGTTTGTGATGATTTCGTTTGGTGATGTTATTTTTTTTTGATGAAGAGTGATATATGTTGGACACCTTGAAGATGTAGTGTTGCAAGCAGATGCATAAAATACCTTAAACCTGTACAGTATAAAGACATTATATTTTCGTCATAGATACAATTTGGAAAAATGAACGGTTAGGAATGTTATCAAAAAAAAGCGCACCAATGGGCATGATGACTGATTTTGAAAATCTGTTCTATGATGTTCGGAAGTGTACTATTTCCAAAAAATATCTTCTGTAGAAAATTAAAGTTTGATAGGAAAATTGAGTTTAAAATCCACGCCAAAACTCAGCTGCCATGGCGTCTTTGTGACGTAATTTTTTGTACATTTCAACAGATCATATTAGATGTCGATACCAATTCAGTTATTTTACACCATCAAAATGAATTTTATTGTATATAGTTGGTGTATGAGCACTCTCTGTGTTAATACGTCAACTAAAATTCTCATTAATTATTAAATGTTATTATTGTGCATAGTGAATTGTCAAAATGACCTTTATGAGTTTGTGACGTAATTCGCTCCCATTGGTGTTTAACCGCGTATGGCCAATAGCTGTATTCTGAAATTTTATTTTATCAAATAAATAATCTTATATGAGAGAAAATTAAAAAAAAAGTGTACATTAATAACGTCGAAAACCAATCATTAAATAGACTTCTACTCCCGAACAGGAAGAAGAATACTTAAAAACCTGATGTAATACGGCAATTGAGATAATATTCGCCGGTTGAAAACGAGTTTGCAAAAATGCATGGTAAAGTCCATTCTTTCCCAGGGACCACGAGGTGAACACTCCAATATCGCTGTAATACAATTCGAATTCCCTGCTGGTATAATGCTCGTACACTCGTACACGCGCACTGGTGGTGAATATCAGTGACATCGATATCTAACGGGACACAAAAATGATGGTGTAGCCTCTAACTGCTGTGCCGCGTTATGCGGTGTCTCTCGTACCGAGCTCTGGGAAGGAAGACCTCAGATTGTACGATTCGGTCAATGCGAATTTTGCATCTAAGAGCGTCTTTATCTTAGTGAAAAACAGTACTCACTATAGTAAAATTGGAAAGGATGCATTTTACAATTATGACTTTTTACATTCCGTCGGGTTTCGAACCCGCAATCTCCAGCGTTCCTCCAACGCAACGTCAAGTGTCTTATCCTAGTGTACTTGACAACGAGGCCGACAAAATGGCTGATGCGTTGCCAGTGACATTCGTTGTTGAGTATTCTGTGCAATTGTGAGGGCATTATCGAAGCTAACTGAATTCGAACGTTGGCAAATTATTGAGGATCATTTAGTGGGTATAACTATAACCGAGATGGCAAAGTGTTTGATGTTTGGAAAGACACATTGTTTAAGAAAATCAACAAAATTGCATTTGCCAAATTACAGCATGGAACAAAAATGTGTTGAGTGATCATAGCGCGTGATCATTAAAGAGGATTGTGATGAAAAATGGGAAAACTACAACAAAAAATACCAAATTAGTATATTTGTTAATTACATTTAAAAAAACCAAGTGATCTAAAGTTTCTCTACACGGTATTAGTTATGGCAATATGTCTTTTCAATATTTCCATATTTTTAGTACCAAGGTACCAAAAATCCATTACGTATCTCTAATTTCTTTTTGAGAGCATTTCATTGCCGTTACACAACGAAGTTTTGATGTCTCCCTCGCCGTATGGCTGCTAAATATGCAGAAGAAAGATGAAAGCAGAATAAATGTCGTGGAGATAAGATCGTTAAAAAGGATGTGCGGGAAGATCCGGTAAGATAAGAAATAACAATAACAGAGAAGATTGCTAAATAATTTGTCGGTCTCGTGGTCGAGTGGTTAAAGGCACTTGACTAAAGCATTGGAGGAACGCTGGAGGTCGCCGGAGTGAAAAAAAATGTATTTAAAAATGCATTTTTCTATTCAGGTTTTAAATATGTTTGAAAATATATTTAAAAAATCAAAAAAAGCGAAAAAAAAGCATTTATTCACAACATATATTCACTCTGGACTGGAAAAGAGTGGTATATCTTGTATCGTCCTGGAGCAATACCTCCGTTCAGTATTGTAAGCCACATGAAATGGATTTATCCATGTTTCGTGACTAGAACTGAATAACCAGGCTTTCAATCTCTCCTCCGACTGCTACACAGCATTTACATGTGCAATCGTACAGTATGTTACAAACCCAGACGGATGGTGGTGTCTCATGTGAAGTATAAAATAAAAAAAGTAACAAACATAATGAATTGAGATGGTTTGGATATATCGAGCGAATGGCAAATGAAAGACTAGTAAAACAAATCTAAGTGGGAGAGCAGTATTAAGAAAGTTTAGAAAAACTTGGCAGGAACATGTTTCACAACTTTTTAATGACAGTGTAAGGAACATCAACAACCGTCGAGCGTGAATGATGTAAGGATAGAGTAAGGTGGCGCTCCGTTCTCTCTGGCCACCCTTATCAGAACTTGATGTAATGTATCTATGTGTGTATTTTTGCAAACTCCTGTATGTTTGGAAAGGAGCAGCAGGTTTATTGAAGTTTAACTCTGAGAACAGTTAATACAGTTTCATTGTATACTCTTACGTATAAAAGTTAAATCAATCAATGGGTATAAAACTATTTTTCGAGCAGCGAGTATCGCGGGAATAAAACTTATGAGTGTGTAACAAAAATGACTTTGGCAACCGCGAATTTCAGCAAACATGCAACTCGAATCACGGAATACTAAACTACAATACAGCGCAGTACTATGCTTAAAATAAATTAGAATTAGCTACCTCGCGAAATAGGAGCAATTGAACTAAGCTCCGTTAAAAGCAACCACTTTATTTCGGCAAAGGAGAAATATTTTATTAAATGACCATCTGCATAGAAATTTCACCGAGGTAAATCTATCACATCCGAGGACGTCATGCAGGGATGTTAGTGTAAGTAAAAGGAGTTGACACGAAGACACTTTTGACGATACCAAAGTTATATTAGGAGGAAAACACAGAAGCCGGTAAGTCGTCAAATAGTCGGGCTTACTCGCGCAGAAAAGATTTAGATTGCCTGTTAGTTCTTATTGGGGATATGTCCACCGCAAATTGCTGATGAGACTTGGCTTGTTTAGTGGATAAAATATATGTTTTA
>JAPMAF010002135.1:0-10011 GCA_026537445.1 Silvatares holzenthali | reverse complement strand
TATGTGTGTGTACACATATATGTTATACACACACACGTATACACAATTTATGATATCTGCTATTGTATATATTTCTTAACTTTTAAATACACTGTGTATTAAAATAATACATCTGCAAGTACTGCGGTTTATTTGCAGGGTATTCATCATCCTTTTTATAGCGTTATCTTCGTATTTCAGACCATCAATTTTATCACAAATGGGCCGTTTTAATGGACCCGGCTGACGCTACAAGTGGTCCAAAAGGATACTTGAAATGCGACATAAGTGTTATAGGGAAAGGTGACGTGATAAAAGCTCCGCCTAAAACCGAAAAGGACGAAGACGACATAGAAGCGTAAGTATGCCACATTTATTTGATTAAAATGTGTGGTCAAATTATGATCAGATAGTGAAAATTGAGCGATGTTGGATGCTTCGCAATCCCAATGAGGTGTTTTATCGCTTCAGAAACCTTTTACTGCCAGCCGGCGTGCCGGCTGAGAGGCAAAGGGCGCGGTATGTCGTCTGTGTCCATAAAGCTGATGGCTTGCCTAAAATGAACCTATCACTGATGGCCAATGTCAAGAAAGCATTCACGGGGGAACAAAGGGATTTAGTTGATCCATACGTACAGATTAGTTTTGCCGGGCTGAGCGTAAGTACTTAACGGTAAATTAATAAAATGTTCAGTATAGGACAAGTGTATGTATTTTATCTTGGTGCTTTAAGGGCTCTACGTGTGTTAGAAGGAACTGCTACAATCCGGTGTGGGACGAACAAATTACTTTCACCGACATGTTTCCTCCACTTTGTCAGCGAATTAAAATTCAGCTGATGGATCACACACCAGTGAAACCGACAGTTATCGGTACTCATTATCTCGACCTCAAAAGCATATCCAATGATGGAGAAAAAGGTAGATACTTTATTATATTTTTTCACATCATTACTTATTGAATTTCCAAAATATGCATAAGTTACTAATATGAAAATTTAACATTTGTATGCATTATATCATTTACCTAATAATGTTAACATTCATCATCAAAAAGTTTTCTTGTTAAAGTTAAAATAAAACCCTTCCTCAATTTTAAGGGTTTTTACCAACATTCGGTCCTGCATATGTTTACATGTATGGTTCTCCGAGAGATTACTCAATAATAGACCAACACTCTGCGCTCAATGCTGGATTAGGAGAAGGAGTATCATATAGGGCTCGGTAAGCTAATATTATTACACCTATATAGGTGTACTCATATGAGTGTACGTGTTATTATTTTAAAGAGGGCGATAGGTTAATTGAATTTGATTGTTATTTGTAAATACGATATGATAAATCCTCAGCAAGATTATGTATGAAGCTGGAGAATTTCATTAATGCAGGGTACTCATTTCTATCAAAACTGAGGTTAATGAGAGACCAGAGTCGACACCTGCAGCAGTAGAAGTTCAGCCCTGTTCATGTCCTCTCGAATCACCGCTAAGCACAGAAGACAACTTTTTGCTCTTCGCTACGATCCTTGATGCAACGATGATAGATAAAAGTATTTGCGAGAAACCGATCAGTTTTGAATTGAGTATTGGAAATTCCGGAAACTCTATCGACGGACTGAATCAATCATCCAGAAATTCGCAGGATGAGCAAAGCGGTAAAGAATATTTTTATATTTTTCGCAATGCAAATCTTTTCCGTAAGCAGTGATGAATTTAATTGAAATTATATTATATTATTTCAGATGAAAATGAACAAAGTACAACTCAACCGATGAAATCCCAATCATACGACCGTATTCACTACTATTTGCCTTTTTGGGATAGAAAACCTTGCATGTTTGTATATTCTGTTTGGCCAGATTATAGAAAGAGAATATTCATATCTAACATGATCGAAAAAATTGCCGATAATCTGGTATGTTTTTTTTCGAACGTCATAAGTGAAGTATTGAATTATAAAAAACAGGATTAAAAAAGGATTTTATTGTAAATATTTTAGGAAGAGGGTCTTCGGGGAAGCGAAGAAAAGACTGGAGACGAAGCACTTGCTGCTCTTAGAGACTCTCTTTCAGGTTTGCATGAAGCATGCAGTCAGTTCGTCCAAATTCGGAAGAAAACATCAACCATCAAATGTAGTACAATAACAGAATTAGATCGTCGGAGAAATGAGCTTTGTTTGCAGGAAATCGTAAGACATTTTTTATTATTGTCTTGTGTGAACTGATCACTTCACTTACTGAAGCAGATCTTGCAATATTTGGTCGATAAGTTTGTAAAGCAGACATATTAATTCTGTTTCATTTCCCCCATCAACTTCCCCTCAAGAAATATTATAGTCAAACAATATATTGTATAAATACGTCTTATGTATCATTATTTTTTTATTTTTTCTAATAGGAATTTTTTTTATTCATGATGTTTTTTTAATAGTAGTCATGCAATCGATTGATTATAAAAAACATTGGATTTTAAGTGCACAAATTCTTAATGAAATATGTTCACTTTTGGATTTACTTTGTCACAATCACATATACAAATTTGTAAAGTCTTATTAATTTTAATAAGATTCTACATGTTTTGGTCATCTTAATTTAAATATATATTTTACATCCTTGGCAACAAATGACCGAAACATGTGAAAATCTTATTAAACATATATGGTTGTGATAAAGTAAAACCAAATAAGTATTTTATTAACAATAAAAATCCTAAAAGTCACCGGAGAAAGAATAAAACACCAAGTATTATTTATTTTTAATTTCATAGGACATCATCGCTACTAAAAGCCGTCGTCTGAAGGCTATTGTCACGAAGAGTTCTTTTTCCGAGAGATATAGAACTGCTCAATCAATGCTGGCTAAGCTAAAGTTTCTCGTAGAAGATGTAAGTAATACGTCGAAGCGTGTATTTCTTACTATTCATTATTTATAGCACTAAATACATGCATCAAATAGTCTAAAGCTTCGGCGGCTAAATTACGTTAATGTCAAGGTTTTCTTAGTAATTGGTATATTTTTAACTATTTTATCATTATTTTTTTAATAATAACATATTCTTATATTGTTCGTTCTCAGCCCCAAGGCTCTTTACCGGATATAGTATTGTGGGCTATAGGCGGAGGTAGAAGACTTGCATACCAACGAATACTTGCACGACATCTTTTATACTCACCAGTTGCAGAAGAGTGTGGAAAGTTATGCGGAAAGTTGCAAACGATATTTTTGAAGGTAAGTGTATTCGAAGTTTATAATATTATATATACAAACGTTTTGAATACTGAAAAAAATTGAGATGTACTGTGATAAAATGAACCTAATTTAAATATAAAATTTCCTTCAGTTTCCTGGAAACAAATCAAACGGAGCAACCGGGTGGGCTATACCCGCAAAGCTAAATATTAACCTTTGGCTCGGTCTAACTAAGGAAAAGGCTCACTTAATTGATGGTCTTCCAATAGGGTATCAAATAACTCCAGAGATTCGTGATATTGATAAAATTGATTCTCCGCCTCCTGGCACGTTAAGATATATCCAACAAAATGTAAGCTTTTATATGTTTCTCAGTAAATATTCGAAGTTTTGGATTGACATTCGGAATTCCTTATAATTAAACATTAAATGTTATTGTTTTAGATATTTCAACTTCGGGCGTATATTTATCAAGCTCGTTCTTTGATTGGTTCGGATGCATCAGGCCTCTCAGATCCGTTTGCTAGGGTGATCGCGGGAGAGCATTGCAGAGCCACGGCTGTTATCGATGAAACCCTAAGCCCTACTTGGGACCAGACTCTCGTTTGTGAAGATATTACCCTCTTTGGATCCATGGAGCAAATAAAAAAAGATCCATCCACCATCATAATTGAAATTTTCGATCAGGACCAAGTAGGGAAAGCGGAATTCATTGGAAGAGCGATAGCAAAACCGCACGTGAAGGCCTTGGACGATGCGTATTCAAAACCTTCATTAGAATGGTACCAATTAACCAGAGGACACGACCAAGCTGGAGAATTGTTAGCTACCTTCGAGTTGCTCCAAACAACGAGAGGCAATATAGGACAGATCAACCCACCGTCTGGCGTACCAGATCTGCCGTCACACGCGGATGGATACTATTTACCGGTGCCAGGCAACATTCGGCCCACTCTCGCAAAGTACAGGATAGAAATCTTATTTTGGGGGCTCAGAGATATAAAGAGAGTGCATCTTTTATCTGTTGACCATCCGAGAGTTGACATAGATTGCGGTGGTCATATTATATCCTCGTCTGTGGTCCATACGCCGCAAAAGAATCCAAACTTTTGTAGCTCGATTAAAATTATGGATGTTGAATTACCCGAAGAGGAGCTGTATAGACCACCACTGACTATCAGAGTTGTAGACTGCAGAAGCTTTGGTAGATATACGCTAGTAGGCACTCATACCATCAACTCTATTCATAAATATATGCATCTTCAGAGCGATGCCAAAACTGAAGCGAGCGTGCGGTCAAGTCAGAGTGCGGGTGAATACGATGATAGAGGAGGCTATACACTAGTCGAAACTAACCTCCAGATTGAAGACGATCAAGAGCTTGACTTTTTTCTCTCCCGAGAACTTCCATATAGCCAATATTGCGGATCCAAGTCAATTAAAAAATACAAAAGTAACGACAAGAATAAGAACTCGGAGAATATCGATCTTCCCGATGGCTCAATTGACTGGTGGACAATATACTTTGCTTCCGGAGATGAAATGTTCGAAAAGTGCGCAATGCGCAAAGAAGCACGAAAGAAGACTAATAATTCTCAGGGTAGTCTGTCGGGGGAGAAAGTGAAAGGAAAAAAGAAGAAAAAATTAAAAACTATCGGGACGACTGTTAGAATAACAACCCGTCGTAGTCAATTTCAAGAAAAAAAGAAACGGTTACCGAGTTCAGCACTTTGCACAGTTCGTTCATAATTAAATACTATAATGTTAAATTGTCATCAGTGATATATTGTACATATTATAATGAATGTTTCCAGACAAATTTATTAAAAAACATTATAATTTGCAGATTTATCTCGATGAGCTAGAATCTCAACCAAAGTTTGAAGACTTCAAGGATTGGTTGCACACGTTTCAATTATACCGCGGCAAGAAAACTACTGAGGATATTGACAATGAAAGTAGAGTTGTTGGTGTTTTTAAGGTATATTTTTACACATTTTTTGTGGCTCTAAGCGTAAGTATTAATAATTTATATTTTTAATTATGTTTTTAGGGAGCTATTAAAGTATATCCTTTGCCATTAGTGAAATCAGTGGATACTCTAGGAGTCGATTCTCAATGTGGAATTTTGCAAGGAATGCCATCTAATGATCCTTTAAAAGTAAAAGTAAGAGCATACATCATCAAGGCAAATGATCTGCATCCGATGGATCTGAATGGTAAAGCCGATCCTTATATAGTATTGCACCTTGGACCTAAGAAAATTAGCGACAAAGACAATTACATCTCCAAACAACTAAATCCTGTGTTTGGGAAATGCTTTGAATTCGAAGCAACCTTCCCTCGCGATTCGATTCTAAATATCAAAATTCAAGATTGGGACTTAGTTGGGTCTGATGATGTTATTGGAGAGACCAAAATCGATTTAGAAAACCGATTCTACAGTAAACACCGTGCTACATGCGGTCTAGCACGAGAATATGAAGAGTAAGTTCCAAAAATTTGTTTACATATCGTAGCACTATTTCTATTCGTACTAACTCTATTCATACAAATATTTAGTTAATAATCTCAGAATCGGAACAAAAATTACGATGTGGTATAGAAAAATTCTAAAATGATTATTGCGATTTCACTGCTCTTAAATCTGTTGACCCGATACGACAAGAAATACAAACACACATATTTTTTATTGTACCTACTCTTACGATATGACTTCTATGCAATGATAATGTTCGAGTTATTTATCCTTTCATAATGACTTTGGCAGCGTGAACTTCCTTCGTAATATAAGCAAGTAAATATTAATATGAAGAGAAAATTTCAAATCATTTCATTCGAAATATACGCTGAAAAATTGGACTGAAATCTCACATGAAATCTAAAACAACAAAAATGAAAAACAGCGGCAAAAAGAATAACGAAACATTTTTTTGCCATTTTCTTACAAGACGACAGAGGTTTGATTAAGCCTAAGCTTGATCCTTTCCTGGATTTCGATACCCTTTGGAATAATGTTATTTTGTGACATATATTATATAAAGTCAAATCAAAAGTATTTTTGTTTGATATCGAAATAATTATCATTTTTTTATTTAATGAAGTTTTATACATTTGTCGTCAATTTGTTATCGTGGCTGTTATAAAGAGTACAATTCCATTTTCATTATTTTAATCAAAAATCTGTTTTTTTTTTCGAGTGTATTTCCTATAACTTATACCTTATTTACTTTTTACGGCGAAAAAATATGTCGCCGTAAAAAGTAAATAAAGTTTAAGTTATAAGCAATACACTTGAAAAAAAAAAACATATATTTGATTAAAATAATGAAAATGGAATTGTACTCTTTATAACAACCACAATAATTTATAGAAAACAATTAGAGAAAATAATGAAAAATATTAAGAAAATAAAAGAAATCCTTGTATGTATACTTGCAAAAAGTAACTTAAATATGTGTGTTGTTCGCTAGGTGCAAAGAATAGCTTAAATATGTGTAAAATAGAATCATTCTTTATTAAGAATATATTATACTAAAACTATTAGAACTATTGAACTACTAGAACTATTGTTCTAAATACATATATAACTACTAGAACTATTGTTCTAAATACAACCAGGAAATTGTTAATAGCAATGATATCTTTCAATGTGATGTTTGTTTATCTACATGACTTAAATATTAACCGTTAATCGATACGATGCAAGGTATGGGTATAACCGCTGGAGAGACTCCATGAAGCCAACTCAAATTCTGGCAAAACTATGTAAAGAAGGAAAACTTGATTCACCATGTTATGAACCTGGAAGAGTACGCATTGGAAAACTCATTTTCCACGTCAATGACAACTGTCCAAGCACTTTTGAAGATTACGGAATAAGCAACAGAGTGAGTGAAGAACGTTCGGCATTACAAGTGCTACACCGATGGCACGAGGTGCCAAGGGTGGGATGTCATTTGGTTCCTTCGCATATCGAGACACGAGCTCTATATAACCCTGATAAACCAGGTAAGTACATTCTAATTTATTTCTTCTAACGATGGTATCGCAAAGTTTATCTCCTTTAAACGACTTCTTGCGTTCAACAAGTCTTCGACCGATTTAAAATATGGTTCGCCACAAAGTAGATATTTTTAAATTGTAGATCTAGATGTGATCAGAATATGTATATATGTATATTTCTTTTATGGAATAAATCACACGTATCACAATTTTATATGTGTATCTAATAACATGTGAATATTTGCATTACCTACTTATCTTGTTCATATTTCCTTTATCATTACTACAGAAATTTTAACTGAGATAAACATTGTATTGTACGAGTATACTTATACTGAATATAAAGATATACTGCTATCATTATTACCTTCCAGGAATCGAAAGAGGAAAATTAGAAATGTGGATTGATATGTTTCCCATGGATATGCCGCCCCCAGGCCCGCCTGTTGACATATCTCCCAGAAAACCTAAATCTTATGAATTAAGGATGATCATCTGGAATACGGACGATGTAGTACTCGAAGATGATGCCTTCTTTACTGGAGAGAAGATGTCTGATATTTATGTTAAAGGGTATACACAGAAATTGTTGTTTTTAATTCAAAATACAGTTTTTAGACGAGCCTAGTTGTTATAAGCAGTTATGAATGTAATAATTTCTAATTTATAAATCGTGTACCATTGCATTTTTTCTTCTATATTAGGTGGCTCAAAGGGTCAGAAGATTGCCAGTGCACAGATATTCATTATAGATCTCTCACAGGGGAGGGTAATTTTAACTGGAGGTTTGTTTTCCCGTTCGACTATATGGTTGCTGAGGAGAAAATTGTCATAACAAGAAAAGAATCGATGTTTTCATGGGATGAAACTGAATCGAAAATTCCGGCAAGACTCGAACTGCAAGTGTGGGATGCAGATCATTTTTCTGCAGACGATTTCCTAGGTAATTTTTTATCTTGTTTTAGGAGTCGTACAAATATTTTATTAATTTTCCTAAAAAATATTATGTTTCATTTCATTATATTTACAGGTGCAATTACCTTGGATTTGAATCGATTTCCAAGAGGTGCTAAGACAGCAAAACTTTGCACTCTTGATATGCTGAAAACGGATGGTTCAGTTCCAATGGTAAACATATTTAAGCAGAAGAGAATAAAGGGCTGGTGGCCATTTTTCATTAAGAAAGATAACGACGAAATAGAACTTACTGGGAAAGTTGAGGCTGAAATTCACCTACTAACTAAAGAAGACGCGGATCAAAATCCAGTGGGCATAGCTAGAAATGATCCAGAAGCCCTCGACAGGCCGAAGTACGTTTGAAAATGTGTTATCGTATACAATTTTTATTATGTATAAATATAATAAAATAATATCGAACAATTTCCAGTATATGGGATCTAAAATATAAATTATTATTTTTTTTACAGCCGGCCCGATTCATCATTCATGTGGTTTTTGAATCCTCTCAAGTCAGCGAGATACATTATTTGGCATAATTACAAATGGTTGGTTTTGAAGGCTTTAGCTTTCGTAGCCCTGACAGTTTTAATTCTTTTGTTCGTGTATTCAGTTCCTGGATATAGCGTGAAAAGGTTTCTTGGCGCTTAAACACTGTCATAATTACGTAACACAAGCATGAAATCTTCAATCAAAATACTAGGGACCATTCAACCAATTCCTTCGTAGATAACTAAACTTCGAGGCTGAGAACTTCTAACATCTGTAATCGCGGGCATATTGATAAGAGATTGCCTTATAAATTTAATCAATCGCATTAAGAAATTATCTTTTGAGGCATTACCTCACTAAAAATGTTTCTAAGTATTGAAATAAGCAAATGACTACCGAGGAAATAAATCATGAAGAACACGTATGAAAATCACATTCGAAACAATTATTTTTAAGTTTAATGCTAATGGAACCAATGTAAATTAATGATTCTTGTAGCATTGTATTTTTAGCCCGAAATAAAAAATACTATAGGAATCATTTAATGATAACGTGAAGCTGGTAGTTAATTTAGATTTTTAAGAAAATGTATGTGACTTAACGAATTATTCAGGGACGGATAAAGATTGCATAGATTGTAAAATGGTATCGAGATCGAATTAAATGTTAAGCTTGACTTACTTCTTTTTAATTATTCAAAAATGTAATTAAACCATGTAAAGTAAGCTAATTTAACTTTCAGAGTTAAATTAGCATACGTTTTAGAGATCTAATAATATGCCTAATATTATATTGACTTTAATAGTATTAGGGTAAATCTTTGTAATTTAAAAAGACTTAAATGTCCTTAGTTTTTATTAACTCAAGGCAAACGCTCAAGGTAAAAAATATGATAAAGAAAGGATTGTATTTAAAATACAGCATTTCTTAAAAGAAGGGTTTTTAGAAAGACTGAAAATGAAAGCCTTTTATCTAGGAATGATATCCGTTCCTGATTATTTTATAAATATGTCAATGGTACTATTACTATTATTATTATAAATTATTGGTTACAATCAATTTAAGTATTTCTATTGGTGCAAAATTGATAGTAGGTAGTAATTCGATTAAATTGTTATTATTGTTGTTTGATTGTTATTGTACAGTAGTTAGAATGTTTTAGTTCGATATTTACTAAGTTATAGCTGGCGTAAACAAACATGACACAATACATCACACAAAATATTTATGCCATTATTGCCATAATTGGCAACAATATGCTGTCCAAAGAAACACAGTTGGCAATACATAATGGAGTCTTGGTACCCACCTTACTATATGGTAGCGAAACATGGACTCGGCAGAAGAAGGATGAAAGCAGAATAAATGCAGTGGAGATGAGATCATTACGAAG
>JAPMAF010002132.1:0-10020 GCA_026537445.1 Silvatares holzenthali | reverse complement strand
GTCTGGACTGGAAAAGAGCGGTAGATCTTGTATCCAATACCACCGTGCAGTATTGTAAGCCACGTGAAATGGATTTCATGTTTCGTGACTAGAACTGAATAAACGGGTTTTTTCAATCTCTCCTCCGACTGTACACAGCATATACATGTGCAATTGTACAGTATGTTATAGACGCAGATGGATGGTGATGTCGTGGTGTCTCATGTGTAGTAAAAGATTAAAAAAACCCGAGTGTCATAATTTAACACTGATAGTCGCGTTGTGGCATTTAATATAGTGTACACTTTTTCTTCTGGATCCCATACCTAATGGTTATTCTAACGGTGCTTCTATTATTATTTAATATCCATCAAGGTTACAGCACCACTTTATACCTCAGGACTCTAAACGAAATACTCTCGGCGGCAAACAGCTCAGGTTATCACGCTCAGACGGACTGAACAGTCACCATTTCATCTCATGAAAATAAAGTGAACTACTACGACAGAGCTTGCCAAATGGTGGATCCGCGCCTATGGAATGCGCAACCATCTTTCATTAGAAATGACTAGAGAATGACTGAATTTAGACAGCTTCTGAAGACACATCACTATATACGCTCATATGGAGAATCTACTGTGTCTGCCGATGTCTATCACCAACTAGTAGCTATAAAAAAATTACTCTGTAGATATTTTTCATTTTGCACTAATGATAATAGTTATTTGATATAATGATAGAATGCTTAATTACACTGATTATGTTGATTTGATCGCTGTTGTGGTGTACTATGTCTACAAAATGGCGCTATACAAATGTACATTAATATTATTATGCCCTAAGAAAGGGAAATTGTAGTATGTCGTACTAAGTGACACGTATGATATGTATAAAACACTCACTGTTTTTTTCTTTTTGAACGCAAAACATCGTTCAAGTATTAAAACGCAGCATCGGTAGAGGAAGAACATAAAATAAATAAATAATAAATAAATTAATTCTTAATTGCATAACAAGAGAAGGGATGTGCAATGGTATTTGTTACATAATAACAGAAATAACATAGCGATTGAAGTTTTACAGGAAGTGGTTTGGAAGTGGCATCTCAGTATTGTTCCGCAGAGCCCTCTATCTGTGCCCTTATTTTCAATACTATGGCTAGCAGGCGCTATTAGTTAAACTCGTATAAGTATACCATTATCTAAACACTAATTATTTTTAGCTAGCCAAGATAAACGGTAGCTTCAATACTAGACTTGCATTATTTAACCTTGTTCCATCGACCTCATGTCAGTTTTATGGTGACAGCAAACAGACTTCCGAGCACTTTTTATGGTCTTGTGAATCCATCCATCAGGTACAACAGGGAAGAGCTTTTCGCTGCTGTTCGTGGTCCCTTTTCGGGTTCTATTGGACATGCGGATTTCGTGGCCTCTTGGAGCAATTACTTGGCTTTTTCAAGATTTTGTCAATTATTTGGTGACATTGTCTCCAGCTAGCCCTGTCTTCTGGAGAAGAAATTACCCTTTATCTGATGATTATTTCGAAATCCGTGAGGGTATCTTTATACTATCCTTATCTGCTTTCATGCAGTCATGAAATTGAAAACTTCTTCTGGGCTGTTTTCTCGTTTGGGTAACGAACCATCAAATTTAAACTGACGTGCGTATTGACAAATAATCTTGATTAGTTTGCAGATGCAATACGGGTATGTGGTGGGACATCAACAATAGCCAAGATAAAGTATTTATAAATATACGAGTATAATGAATAACGTATTGCTATACCCGATTCCCACAGATAGCATACTTAATGAATTGCGTAATATCTAAAGCATTTGAACTAGATCGCGATGGCAAAAAACTCATCGTCATTTATTTGCACTTTCTTTAGGCAAACGTCTTGGACTTATTCCGCCTTGTGTACTACTACTCGTAATAAAACCACGTTAAGCACGACTCTGTTATCTGCCGAGATCACTCTCAGACTGTCGCTACATTCATTCACAGACTGAAGGTTGTTTCCCATTGTTAAAAACTTATCGTTTTTTGTTATTTAACCGCTTATTATATCATTACTTACATTGCGCTTGTTAAAACACCATAATCGAGGTTTATTATGCATAAGCCGATATCCGTAAAAACGCATTTAACTTCCAGTACCAAACCCTTTTTCTTAGTAAATTGAAATTACGTAAGAGCTTTAATTAATTTTTTCGGATGTAACTTTGTGGTAATCCCTATCCACAAATTGATATTAAAATGTTGTTTTTGTTATTATACCACTTGAATTTTAACGGAATTCGACGCGTTCCGCCCTAGCTGGTTCCTGAAGTTCCCGAGTTCCTGGAGATGCCCAGTAAGAGCGAAACGCGTCGAACTGGAACGACGATACAAGATCTACCACTCTTTTCCAGCCCAGAGTGAATTTACATTTAAATATTATATACGTGTGTTTTTAAAATTTGAATCGAAAAATGCATTTCTTTTAAAATTGTTTTTTTCTAACCCGCTATCTCCAGCGTTTCTCCACCGCTTTAGTCAAATGACTTAAACACTCGACTACGAGGACGACAAGCGTACCAAATTAGATAAATTTACGCAGCTTAAAATTGTTTTGTTCACACCTACAATATCTTTGTAAAGCTTGAATATCAATATTGACAATATTAGATAAAAGTGAAATGATAAATTCATATTTTAGCGGGTGCGGTTGCCCTGCTAATATAAATGATGAGAGTAGACGTAATTTCCAACGTTCTTTATTCTCCGAATACACAGTGTAGAGATGACAGTGTATAGTGACGGTGAATGTGTCGCGGCGAACGATTACGCGGTCGAGGGAATCGATTCCCGTAAAGACGTTGTGTTAATAGATAGCCGAGGCGACAGAGACGGTTGTCTCAGGTAGGAAATGGAAGATCTAACTCTAGCATATTGCGTTACGCAACTCTTTATATAGACGAGAGTGAATACTCTTCTAGAATGGATTATTGCGGTGACAATGTTATATTCTCTGAGGTAGGTGAACTACCTCTAGAATCTTCCAGAGGTTTGCCGTTCTGGGCGATGCGTTTGGAAGATTCTAGATGCATGAAACTACCTCATTTATATTATTGTCGATTGTGTTAGTGGCACCACAATATAATAACATTTGTCTATTCGGTGGTCTTATCTCTCCACATGCCCCTAAGTACTTTTAGATTTATACAGTGCATTTTAAGCTTACTTTTAAATTTATAGCTGATACGTGAGTACAAGGTTATGTTTGACCCACTAATCGAAGCAATTACATCTGACATGATATGCACACTTTACGTCAATATATTGCTTTCAGAGGTGTGTGTTCCAATTTATATTTATACTGAGAAATCACTGCACAACAAAATACAATTATCTGATAATTATTCTTGGAAAAGTAAGAGTGATATTGAGTTCTTAAGTTGTTACATTTATGCGTGTCGCTAAACAGTACTAAGATATTGCACCTGTATGAATGATATAAAAAGTTGTGTAAATTGATTGCATGTGCATAGGTAGTATTAAAGGTTATTTATAACGTAGACATTAATAAATTTACTTGCTTACTTATTTAACTGACATTTATTGCTGCTGTTATACTTATACCAGAGCTAAAATGTTGAAAAACAATGAGATAATGATCTTTGAAATGAGGGTACGTTGAAAATGACATTTTATATTACTTGAATGTGAACATTGTCTTTACTATCAAGTTTATTTTCATAATAATGAGGATAAGGTCTTTAATTTGTAAGTAAAATCGTAATATATAGTACCTTGGAAAGTTATTCGGAAATTCCGCGACCTTCTGGATATCAGATTGTGAGCTTGATATCACATGTGTTTACCTCGAAGTCATTGAAAATATTGTGAGATAAAATAAAATGTCTTATTTATATGCAAAAGAAGGGCAAAATATTTTCCATAACCAAGTTTTGTAATTGAACAAGTTTTAGGAACTGGGTAAAATAGAAGCAAAGTCAAACCGCTAGACACTGTCAACTTATTTCAATATATATTCATACAATTCTAAAACTCACGTATTTTGCGTCAACTGTCACCGAACTGACAAAATATGCTACGAATCCAGCAAATGTATTATACATAGTTAAATTAGTAGACGTATAGCATTATCTATTCTCTTTTACAGCGTAATCTTGAGACCCTCACGATACCTAAGAAACATATTTGATTCTTTTGTAACGTGATTTGTTGATAATTTAGACTCTTTTGATTGCCAGAATAATTTATTGAAAGACTAGTATTTTGCAAGACCTTAGAGTAAACAGGTAAACGTCTACATCATGTTCGAGGAGAAGCTTAGAACGCAATGAGGAAATTATTATAAGCTAACGAGATAATTTAGAGAGATCAATTTTAACTGAAAATATTTCTGGGAGTAAATCCCGGAAAATAACCCAATTTTATGATTCGACAAAATGAAATTAAAAACCGACGTTTCCCAAAATACCGAAAGTTTTAGATGGCGATGAGGTTAGGCTATGAATTGTACAATTACGATAATCAAAATCAATTGCGAAATTGTAGTCAGTCATGGTATAGAATAATTGCCATTACTACTTATTAGTAACTTCCTTCAGATCTGTAGACTATTAAGACTTTGGTAACTTCCTACGCATCTTTGTTTCGTTCCTACCTTCAAATTAGCGTAAGCTTGGGCCACCTTCCTTCTGCAGAATGATGAAATAATACACGAGTGTAAAATCTTAAACTTGTTTTTAAATTGGCTAAAGAATTCCGTTGCTACAAGAAGACTACTTAGAATTCGATATCCATTGAAATACATTACAAATAGGAAACCGTTATCCTTTTGCGTAGAAGAATTTATCGCGCAAAGAATGATTCGTTAGGCAGAGTTCAGCTGACGCTTGAACAGTATTTGATTTGCGATTTTCCACTTTTTATCGGTCACGAAATAGGCGTCACTTTAGAGACGGTTATGCTTTCGATACGTGAAAAAAAGTAAACAAAATAAGAAAGATAAACTAAAGCGAAAGAATGTTGATCCTCTTAGTCGGAGGTTGTACACACATAAAATATAACGAAGTAAGCTACAATAGTTACGCTTGTAATAACGATAAACAATAAAAAAATGAACGTTAACTTACCAGATTTCTTGTTGTTTCTCAATCCTTGTTCTTGCTGATCAGGAACCCACGATTGAAAGTTCGGTTGGGCAGGTTCGAAGAATCTTATATTTGGTCCTGCGAACGGATCTCTGCCGTGTTCATTTAATTCCAACTCGGCACTTCCTGCTATACTTTGTGATCCTGGGAGGACAGGTGTCTGCTTATCGTACCCGGAAGGACCTCCATACAAGAATGATCCAGGAGTCAAACCGGAGTGTTGCTCTTGAAATTGAGAGTTGCGACTGTTTTGTGAGTAACCTCTGTAAGGGTCAGCCCTCGGAAACGGTGCGTGGTCGTTCAAGTCTTGCTCGTAATGATTTATACGGTGGTTGACAGCTGGGGTTTGTTGTAAAGATTGATGTATATATGGATTGTTGAAGAGGTTGGCTGGCGGTGCCCATTGCAGGAACCACTGCTGCGATAGAGCCGTCATATTGAAAGCACTTTTCACTATTTAATCACTTTATTTCATTGTTTGGTTCATCATAAAATTGACAAAGTTATTTTGTTACGTTATTACTGAAATTGATTCATAATTATCATTAACTACATATCATGGTAAAGATGTGTTCTAACTTATTAGATTAATAAAACTTCGTGTTTTTTTAAAAAAGATAATTATTACAACATATCAAGTCAAACTAAGCTACCAAAACTGGAAACTGGTTGAAAACCACCTATTCAAAAACCACAGTATTTTTTTATTGTAACCTAGGTAGATTTTTTGTGAGATAATTTTGTTGTGTCTCGTCAAAATGAGACTCCACCGAGATGGGGTTAAAATCGCGATGACCAACTAGGCCATAAGTGGAGCGTACGGAAATGTTTTTACATTGCAATCGATTTGGCCTCTTGATCCAATAACTTTAATTTCGACGACATTTTTAATTATACTTTATTTCTTTTTTTAGAAAATAGAATACGTCTAGAACTTGTGACCTTTTTTTTTCGATACAGTTAAAAATATTACTTACAAAATGTTGTTAAGCGCATTCCACTTAATTAAGCAATGTAGGGAGTACTGGGGAAAGTAAACTATTTATTTAATTTTATAAAAATATTTGCCACGTAACTTGTTCATACGACTTACTTCAATCCTATATGGATGCAGTGTGAGAGTATTCTATATTCACGCCCTTGAAAACAAAGATTTGGTTTTGAACAAAAAATTGGAGTAACTTTTCATAATGGTAAATGTGACTCGATTGAATGTAGTAATTACGAGAAATGTTTGAATGAGTTACTTTGTTAAGCTAACCTTGAAGACAGACAATGCATTGTATCCCAAAACGTTCAATGTTTAAATATTTCACATGAAAGGCATTGGTTGTCCAAATAAAGGATAGCCTTGAATAAAAACGGAAATAAATATTTAATGTACCAATAATATTTTTGATATACTCACTTACGAGTATATAATTGCAATGATGAAGAAAAATAGGACACCACTGGCGATTTTCCCTCTCCCCCAATATTTTTCATATTGGTTACGAGTCATCATATAGATTCTAACTATGTCTATCTTATTCTTCATGTGTAATGCCTTTCAACTTCACTTAGCTAACAACTTTGCTGAACACAGATCTGGTACTTAATCTGTACCACGGCTAGAAGTATTTTAATTGGTATCGTCATTTTGATTTTGCTCTTAATAGGTTCATCTTTCACAACATTTACCAATATGTGGCTAATGTATCAACGTTTCAACGTTTTGATGGCTTTTGTCATATCGGTTTTTTTGGTCATCACGGTTAGCATCTCAATTTTGGTTCTTTGGGGTCTACGGGATTCTGAGTAACCTATTGCACAGATAGAACGTTCTCACCACACACCCCAGCTCTATGTGGGTTTCTCTCATTAATTTCTCTCATTATTTTAATTATTTTTTTTCCTCTTCCCTCCCTCACACGACACTTTATTATACTTAGGACCAATTACAATATACTTAGTACAGTACACTTAGGAACGCAATACAAATTAGATGGAAGGAATTACAGAGTAAGCTGGAGTTACTGATCACACACCGCCCTTGAACCGGGCAAGGACAACACAAAGTACATGTAGATTCGCTTACACAGCAAGTCAAAACAATCGACTCTACGTATAGACATATAACCAGAAGCAAAAACTTTTATACAGTGGTTTTGTTTACATGTAGTTTCAACTAACGTTTAGGCTTTAACATCATAATAAAGGATACTGAACATATAATACAGAAGAAATCGCATACGAAGTGCTATATTTAAATTGCGCGATGCAGTATTTTTATCATCACGATTTTTTAGCGTATGAGATATTTATAATTCGATACTTTCTCTACGATAACGTCGTTAATTGCAAGAGTTTGATGAGTTGTGAAAAGTCCGGCTATAGTCGTTTTAAATTGTTTGCTTGTATAATAGATAATTTTGGATATCGAGGAATATTGCAGGAAGTGTCTGTCAATATCAATTAATTCTCCGCTGACAGAAGTGAATGTGAACGGTGACGGAAGATGCTGTCGGTTAATTATTTTTTAATTACATATTACACTTAGGTTGCACAAACGCAAACACTAATTTATTTTGATGCTAAATAGTATTATTCGCAACTTCTAAAGGTGAGGAATTGCGTAATGTGCATTATTTGTATAAAAATGGTTATTAATCAGTGTACATTTCTAGCGCTTGTATATTTTCTAGAAATGAGTTCTATTGATATACAACGCTTAAAAATCAATGCTTACTTGAAGACAATGATTGTGTAAATCAGTTGTTGAGAATTTCATGAAATCAAATAGGATATTGATATTCCCATTAGTGTTCTCAACTCATTGCAAATACGATAATACGAACGCAAGTATTTTAGAGAAAGTAATAGAAAACTATCATCTTAATCCGATCCAATGTTTATGAAGCAAGACTTACAATAATGTTATTATAGTAAATAGATGTAATCTGTATTTTTGATACAACGAAAGCGAGATCACTTGGACCCACTTTTGTACAAGCACATTATTTCTGCTGCGTACAGACCCGTGATAATATTTATAAGATTTTTTATTGCTCACAAATAGTATATATACGGTTTGGCCGCGATGAATTTGATGGCAAAAAGTAAGAATGATACGTAAATTTTTCGGGTGTGTCTCAAGCCCTCTCGTAAAAGAGAAATTACAGGAGTTTTAGTGATACAATATTTAGCAAAGCGTTGATAATGGACCATGAACACTAAATACCTAACAGCTAAGCCTACTTCGCTCGGAGCAGCTGCTATACTATCCACTATTTATAGTAAGCTTCGTTGCTTCGGACAGGTGAAAAAAAATTGCCTAAGAAACGTTGAATGGAACTTGTTCCTCGTTAACTTGTCAACTTCCGCAGAACGCAGTTAGTATCTACTACTGTGATGATAACTGAAACAATGAAAAACTGGTAACTGTTTTATAATATAATAGATAAATCGCGGCTCTTTTTCATTCATAAGCTATTGTTGGTTTTGATTAGTGAACCACTGACGAGAAATATGGTTGGATCATTGATTATTTTGTGATAATCATTTTTAAAAAATACACGTTTTATTTATACTTTGTCTAACATCACTTATTTATTTTAATGATTTCGACTGGTTTCGAGCTCTTCACGGCCCATATCGAGGTTTAGAAACGTATATAAATCATAAAATGATTAGGTGGTTTTAGATAAATGAAAAAAAAATCAAAAGGTAATATAGGTGCACGCAAGGCAAAAAGTCAATATATTTAAAGTATGAAATGTATATCTGACCGAATTAACACTACAGTACATTATGTATTGACATCGAAAATATCAAAATAGTAGGCGAACGATAGACGATTTTTATAAATTCTTCATCATTATTTACCTAATTTCTTATAGATATCAATAAATGATGTCCAGATTAATTTCTTCTCTGATTTGTATTTTTATGCTGCAGGTAGAAATAAATTAAATAACGCAAGTAAATGAAACGATTGACTTCCGATATGACTTTCCGTAAATATATTAATGTTTGTTTTGCGCTTAACTTTTTGCTCAATTCTATTTCAGTTTCATATTAAAATTATTATTTGAAATCTTTTTTTATCTAAATATAAAATAGTTTAACTATGTGAACTTGTGCAAGAACACTTAGACAAGCAATGACAGGTATCTCACGATACTGCCTGAATCCAAGCAGCTAAACCCAACAACCAATAGCCTGCTATGGAGTTAAACAATATTACACGATGAAGTAAATAAAAAACAAATTAAACTCAGCTGCACTCGGAAAAAAGTGATTTGCAAATTTACGTTGGAATTGGTTGAATTCTGTTACATTCTGACAGCGAGAAACCGGAGGTAAATTTTATACAGTATATCACAAGTAAAAAGATAACTTTGGCGAGCTGAAAAAACATCTAATCAAGGTCCTGGAAAGCGAACAATTTCCTACTGCGGAATGTTGCAGATTTCACAACACGTCTCGGAATGTTTGAAACGCACAGAGGATGAGATGATTAGAAAAAGTTTTAATTGATTAAGTCAAAACAATAGATTTCCATTTCGGCCACAACTTCCTAGAACAACAAAATACTATCGAACACAAATTGACGAAGAGACATTGAAAGGATTCTTGATGAAATGCACACGAACACACAGACAATGGTTGTTTACAATCAAATAACACTGCGATCGTCTGTCACTATGTAATTGAGTTACAGGCAAACAGCAGCTACAGCGAACAAGCATTCAATCAGTAATACCGTGAATTAATTTGCTGAAAGGCAATTCAAACATTAATTCTCGTCAGCAGCAATATTTATTTATTACAGTTTAAACCAATATAAAAGAGAATATAACAGTAGTAAAATGAAATATATACATGAGTTGCAA
>JAPMAF010002131.1:0-10021 GCA_026537445.1 Silvatares holzenthali | reverse complement strand
TATATATATATAAGCACTCAGATTGGTTACCTCAACGGCTATGGGAAGCGACTATAGGACGAACTTCCCTGAGCGGGTATTCTTGGTGGTTGCTTTCAGGAATGTTTTCTCAACTTAGTTATACGTATTTTTAAAAAAGTATTCTTGATTTAAACAAATAGGGTAAACGTAATACATTATGCAGGTCCCGATACATTTACTACAGGAGAATAGTCAAAAGTATCACAATCTAGATGTAGATGATCGATTAATCAATCAAATGGTTCACGTATTGGTTGACAAACATGCAATATACTCATTTCCATTACTATTGTATTAAATAACATATGTAAACAAGATGTGTATTTTTATTTGCTTATTGTGGTCACCTCAGAAATGATGTGTGTGAAAAGGTATTTGAAATGAATGTGGAAGAAACAAGAAATATGTGTCAGGTCAGAGACAATTGGCACTCTATTCCTTCCGCCTGCGATATTGCGTTATGTTATATGTACTCAAAACGTAAAAGTAAAGTAAAGTTATAGTACATACAAAATGCACGCATAATAAATCAATTTAATTTATTTATTTTATTTTTTATATATTTATTAAACAGTGCACGGTACCAAGGATAAAAACATACATTAAATACGGATATAAACAAAGCCAAAATATAAAAATACATTTTAATTTTTGTAAGAATAAAAAATTATAAATTCGAATTTAATTTTTTTTGTTCTTCTACTTCATATCATTTTAAACACACCTTGTTCAATTAGTGAAGTAATAAAAAATAAACATACTTTGCCAAAAAAATACCATGAAGTGTTATGATGTGACAAAAAACGTAATGAAAATCAACGATATAATGCAGAGCAGATGTATAGATAGAACAAATGGATTGATACGATGCAATGCATACAACGGATATGCAAGGACTGGAAGATTATGATGCAACGCAAGAACTGGTAGGTTAATGATTTATTATGTTACGTAAAAGAAAAAAAGAAGGGAAATTCTGCCATTTATTTGGTAGGTTGGAGTAAGTAGAAAAAAAGACAGTCGTCAGAGGATAGGTACCGAGGCGTAAGGATTTATGATGTTATGGATTCCATAAGATATAATTGTGGACCATAAAAGATATTCAGGTAGATCGTTGAGAAGGTGTGCAGCTCAAGTACTGTACATGTTATCAATGTAGAAATTATATAAATTAATAATAAATACATTATGTATTTTACCGTAAAACAGCATAGTTCCTACACAATGATTGTATTCCAACGAATTTGATACATTTGTGTATCAAATTGTGTGTACATATGTATTTTATATGTGTACATATGTACCGATTGTATTACATTATAATGCACGTTAAAGTTGCGATAAAAATAACATATTTTGAATAATATTTACAAGGCGCGAATATTTGACATATTTATACAGCCAGCGATTATTTTTAGATTTCGATTATAGATGTCGTTTGACTTCATATGATAACGTAGAAACCGACCATACCGGTAAGAAATAATGACGTGTTTTGGCATCTTGCACGCAAATGTTTCGTATTGGAGATTTTTTGGAGTGAGCTTTTTGCATTCTTCTTTCGTATTTATCACATGGTGTCCTTTTTCATTGTTGCAAAATTTCGTACTGTTCATTTTTCCTCTTCCGTGTTGTTATCGTGTAATAAGTGAGGTGCGTTGTGTGACCTATTATTCAATTCGAAGTTTTTATAAGAAATATAAAGGATATTATGTTACTATGTGATGGGATCGTTGACCTGAGGCTTCACGAGTTCTGATGTGATTGCGCAATTTGCATTATGACGATATGTCGTTCCTAAATTATTGTTGTCGACGTTATCCCAACAGATATATTAGTAAGTAACACCGCTTTATGATCGTGACAATTAGTAATCTGTCTAACTATTAAAATATATATATTAGTGCGGTTCCAGCACAGGATTGCCCGAGTTAACGGTACATTAAAGCCAGAGATGTTGTATAATTTATACAGATTCTTAGACACCAAACATTAACCACGTAAAATAAAACACTTTCGTAAGTCTGCATAATCTAATGGCCGAACATAGACAAAGTGTTGTATGAGTATATACACCGCGTGATTTTGAAACAACGGAAAGCATATTGTCTTGTGTGCACACATTACTCGAGAATGCATATCAATTAGACGTACAGCCGTCTTAGACCGTATCTCTGCGGACACTTTAGTAATACAAAACTTCTCTATTGGTATACACTAATATTCTGATAACAACGTCTTGTCTTATGCGAACTCGAATATACGCCAATGACGTTGGCACTTGTGTAAACGTCGTTAACAGTAAAATGTTTTTTTTTGTCGGTCTCGTGGTCGAGTGGTTAAAGGCACTTGACTATACTTGACTATAGCGTTGGAGGAACGCTGGAGACCGCGGGTTCGAATCCCGCCGGAGTGAAAAAAAATATGTATACAAAATGCATTTTTCTATTCAGGTTTTAAATATATGTATAAAAACACATTTAAAAAATCAAAAAACAGCGAAAAAAATGCATTTCGAAATATATATACACTCTGGACTGGAAAAGAGTGGTAGATCTTGTATCGTCCTGGAGCAATACCACCGTTCAGTATTGTAAGTCACGTGAAATGGATTTATTCATGTTTCATGACTAGAACTGAATAACCAGATTTTCAATCCCTCCTCCGACTGCTGCACAGAATTTACATGTGCAATTAAACAGTATGTTACAGACCCAGATGGATGGTGGTGTCGTAAGTGTCTCATGTGTAGTATAAGATAAAAAAATGTCCATTCGATAAATAGAACGTTGTCGAATAAACTGCTGACTAAATCAATGCATGAAGAAAAATTATAACTTAATATTATACACAGCTATAATCACTGTCAACTGTCATCGTCATCATATCTACTGACGAAGAAGACGCAGAGTTAACAAAAAGGGTTTTGACATTACTGAAAATGAACTACGTATTTTGGAAGGCATTAGACCTCCACTGATTTATTGTGCTTTACTGTCACTCATCTTTCTCAATGAAAAGTAAGCAAATATTAAGTTTGTTTCCTTACAGTTTTGATATTTTTTTTCATGTAAGTATATTAAATTCAATTAAAAAATTTGCCACGGACACAAGATAAAACGTAAACGAGTTTCAGTTCACTCAGAAAAATTATATGAAACGCGTAACATACATTTTATATATATTTTTTGTCTACATTCCGGACCACATTGCCATGTCTTTTTCAGGGCGAGTTTGTCATTGTCAATTGTTGATTTTCACACAGATAGACCCACCTTAAAGAAGAACACTATAATGTGATCCGAAACGTTTGCAAACAAAATATCACCACATGATATAATTAACCAGTCGTTGACTTGAGAAAACACAAACGTTTATTACAAATATCCACTTTTTTGAAACTATTGAAAAAAATATGCAATAAATGCAATAGACCGATGTCAAGTGAAGCGTAACCCCATTTTCAATACTGTCAGTCTAAATATTTATTGCTCCATAGTATAAACAACGATATAGTCAACACCAACACATTTCCAATTATTTCCTTAGTAAGTATACAATACACGTCGAGTTCCGAGTTGTCTATATGTAATATCGGTTAAACTCTGCAAGGATCGATTGTGTAACAGTGATATCGGTAACTGCTTTTACAACTCTACTTCCTTCTTTTACAAACGTCAGCACGGTGTCGGAGGATATTCAAATCCTGATGGACAGTTATTTACTCGTGCTGCCTTTTATGCTCTGTGACATTACTATGATATATGATGTGATTTATTGAAGTATATCGGTAGCAGTGCAGCTCATCACAATTGACAAGGTGATTCCGATAAAGTAAGATAACATAACCTTGATTAAACATGTGATATTACTTATCGAATTATCACTACTCTCTAGTTTATTTTGATTTTTCCTGTGTTTGTGGTTTAATTTTTATTAGAAGACATTGGGCGTCTTTTTATTTTATAACTAACCTATATTCATAAAGGTATTCGAACTTTTTGTGTGAGCATTACAGTACTGAGCGGAATAGAAGGTGGCGTATAGCTAATAAGCAGTAAGCATAATTTCCTTTCGATTTCAACTCCAAAATAATTAGACAACTCATTCATTTAACAACTCTTGATGCTGTATAGGTCCCAGGTGTGTTCCATTATTGAGCATGATAATTTACTGGAAGTTATCAGAACATTGATTACTTGATAAAAACGTTTTAACGTCTTTATTACAATTAATTGCGATGAAATGTACGCTCACAATCTGGATAATTACTGTTGCACTATCAGTTTACAGTAGCATAATATGATTATTGAGATTGATAGGATTATATCTGATCCGATTTGTCTTAACAATCTTGGTACGCTAATTAACTTGTCATCAGTATATTTATATCTCTGGCCACTTAACTCGTATATAGTCAATTCGTATACTGCTATTTATAATAGTGATTTTCAAATCTGATTATTGACAAATGATGGATTGAATGTTGTATATCACGCATGTAAGACGAATGATTTATGGTGAAGTGACATGTTAATGTAATCCTCATCTATTGTTAGGGCACTTTTAATTAATATCACTTATCATAATCGTGAATGGGAAATTTGTCCTTTAGGTGAAAGAACAGCTCGTGCATATAGTAGACACAGTGCAGTGTAGAGTAAAGTAATAGTGCACTGTTGTCATGGACATCCAGAAAAGGACAGGGGGTTATACAGAAGTGAGTATTTTATTTTGTATTTGTTTGATACTGAAGCCCAATCGCATAGAGGTCATCATTTATTCTAGGAAGTTTATTTTCTATTCTGAATTGTATTAGTGCAGTATATTTCCTTACAGTAAATATGAATTATTACAGTATTAAACTAAGTAAGTTGCGAAGGAATAATTCTTCAGGTGCACTTATGAATTAGTTTATTATACACTTGGCAATTCTGTGATCATTCTACTTCAGTTGGGTAGGGGATACTTATTTCTGTTGTCACCAATTATTCTTGCAATTGCTGTAAAAGAAGATGCTATTATTTGTTGTTCTTTTAGGACGAGCTAAGCTCATGCTTCAACAGTCAACTGGAAATTGTGATTATATGACAATTTACACAAATGTAGTCTAATTTAGAGTCAATGATAAGAGGTAGTGATATGAGATTAGTTGTATATTACAGGAAAATTGGGCAGATATAGGGAGAGAAAGGCAAACACCAGAAGATAGTGTGAGTCAGACCAGGCAGAACAGGCAGACATGGTACACCTTTATAACAGTGGAACCTGTTATGTTCTTCTACATGCTGGCTTTCATGGTAACCTCCGTGGTAGAGCAAGACCTATTCGTGAACAAGGCTTGCACCGTCAACCACGGCTTCCCCCAAGAAGTGTGTGCGCACCTCAAAGATCCTGTTAACACAGATTACAACAATCAAGTTCAGGTAAAATATTATTTTGAAGTTTGTGTGTTAACGAACACAAGTGCATTTTTCTGAGCATGTAGATTATGCACACAGGTTACGGTGTCCACCTTCCATCAATGGAACGGCATTGCCGGACACATAGTGCCCATTGTGCTGGCTTTCTTCCTGGGTGCCTGGAGCGACAAGAGGGGACGTAAGGGCGTCTTGCTGGCCGGACTCGTAGGGAAATTTTTCTACTCCTTTATGGTCATCATCATTGCCACTCAAGGTAACCATTATCCACCGTGCCTATGCCTCCTACATTGCATACATGTTCTTCTGTACCCTTCTCCTTCTATCCCTCCCACAAGCGCAGTCATTATGTCAAACTGTATATATTTGCGCCTGTTAATAATAATTGTGGATTGAGTGCCCTTTTTTTCTAAATGTTTACTACTAAGTTACACACACACAGATTTTTTTTTATTAGAAGTGGGAAGTTTTCTCAAATTCTATTCTGTAAGACAAAATTGACATGATGTATATTGGGTAGATATCATTAGTCTGTTCTCCAGGCCGGGTACATGATACGCTGACACACATATGGCGTTGCCTCGAACCGACGGTCAACACCACACAACACAGTAACACACAGAAATTGTTAAAGTAATGTCTTATTTTTTATAGTAATTTAAGTTCCAATCTATTAATTTACAAAATAACTGAATCTACTTATAGATCTTGACAAACACTAAATGTAAATTTCATATGAGAATGTATCGTTTTCCCGCCAAAAAATATTAAAAACACGAAGCCCTTCCAAGTACACCTGCAGCCGTACGAGGCACAGAGTGTATTTCATGATTATGCATAATATTTGCAGTTGCGATTCTATGCGATGCGATGTTATTGTATTGCTATTATTAATTGAACGATGCTGAATTTTGTTAACACGCTATATATTTTGACATGTCACATTTTACTCTGTGTTTTAGCTACTTGGCCAGTGGAGTATGTGATTTATCTAGCCACCATTCCCAGTGCACTAACGGGAGCCGATGTGGCAGTATTTGCAGCTGCCTTCTCTTATATGTCTGATATTTCCTCCGTTCAGAATAGGACTCTGCGTGTGGGTATTCTGGACATGTGTTATCTCAGTACCATGCCTATTGGTGTAGCTCTGGGTGAGTACATTAAAATGATCCAACGATAAGCATATACAGAAAATTGTTAATGGAATTAATTTGGATCATCAACTAAATATAGGGTTAATTATAGAAAATTATGCAAAACTTAAGCTTTAATGTTCTGCCTGGCAACCATTGTTATTACACAGAATCCAAAATTATTTTTAATAAATTTAGCATGTTCTTAACAAAATTATTTCACAAAAATAATCAATTGATGTAAATCATGTCTTCTATAATACATTCAGTTTTACAAACGCCTGCATTTACATGGACATCCATGCCAAGTCTGAAATTTATAAATTAAACACTGTCCATTTGGGCATATTTCAATGCATCATGTATGCGTTGAAATATGCCCAAAGAGTTCTGGCTTGTATAAGAACTTCTAAGCAGTGAAATGGAGTCCAATCCAGCTAAAAATCTTTAGCTGGGTAACTGTGATAGTCTGTTTGTAGTTACTTAAAGATTTGTGTTGAATTTATATTGTTATTTGATGAAATCTTTTTGCATTCGCAATAATTTTCAATGACCTCAAGAAGTGATCTGTCATTTGATATTAAATGAACGGGCAACCTCTAAATGAATAAACAATCACATGAGGGCAAAAGAAACAAAAGAAGAACATTATTAAGAAATATTACTGATTGTCTTTGATGTTTTACTATATACTCAAACATACTAACTTTAAACAGTGGAATTAAAAAATGCCTGGGATATTAGTGGGAGTGAATTAGGATGTAGTCATTTGTAATAACTTCATATCTTTTATGTATGCCATTTTTTAATTAACAGGACTTTGCTCATTTCGATAACCACTTGTTTATAAAGATAACAAAAATTTGTCGATTCTTGAATCACCTTTGACTCTCTCTTGCCAAAAAGTTGGGAAAAAGTAATGACAAGTAAAGGACACTATTTTGAATGACATATTATTTAAAAAAAATCCTAAAACTATATTCTATAAAATTTGCTACATTTTAATTCCCGCTGCTAATATAAATAAAGTGTTTATTCCATATCAACAGAAGGGTTGTGCAATACCCCTCGTTTCATAATGATAGTGATAAAAATAAGTAATTATATAATTCAAATAAATTAATATTATAGCATTAAAATTTATATGCAAATATTTACCTGCGAAGGATACTTCTGGTTTGGTGTTTGTGGTGTTGTGTGTGAATTACTGTAACGGTGTCTACATTGGGTTGCCACATTATAAATTGAACAGATTTCAATCTGTTTTGAATGCTGCGGCTAGAATAATCTATGGTATTTCACACATATAACACCCCTGCTTCGTGATTTGCACTGGCTCCGCTTTCCAGGAGTTTTGTATAAGGTTTGCTGGTTGATGTATAAGTGCGTGCATAACGTGGCGCCACTGTATATCAAAGAGCTGTGAGTTCCTGATTCTTTAATTGACCGGCAACGCGCGCTCAGATTGGCTTCCTCGACAGCTGTAGGAAGAGTAACGGAGCCGAAAAGAGACCATAAAACGAACTTCGCTGAGCGAGCATTCTCGGTGGCGGGACCGAAGGCCTGGCATTCGTGCAAAACAGCTCATCTGTCATCATCATATTTAGAGGCCGACTAAAGATACATACTTTTAAAGTATCGTTCCTTGAAGAGTGGAAAAAAATGTGCAGCGCCCTCGGGGTGATATTCTCACTTAAACAGCGCTATATAAATTATCCACATTAATAATAATAAAGCAAAGCAATTTAGTAAAGTAGTATTGTTTGCATAGATAATTAAACTATCCCTCGCTTGTTTTGAGGCTCATAGTTGCAGCCCCTGGCCGTCTCACTACCGAGCTATTGGGCACTGCATTCAATCCAGAGATGCTCGCACCTGCACCAGTTCACTGCTCACTACTCATACATTTTATTTTCTGTATATGATTTCTTTATTTTTAAATTGTCATGTATTTAATACACGCATTATATAAAATTGTATGACTCTTAAACTTTATTGAAATTTATTCTACATAATTATAGTGAGTTATTTAATATTACACATTGTGACCCATATATATATTATATTTATTTCAGGTTCCTACTTATTCAGTCAGGTGTTAAACAAATCTTACGCCTTGATGTTCTGCATAAACGCTTCCCTCCTGCTGCTGTCCATTATTATCACTCTGTTGGTTCTGAATTGGCAGAGCACGGATCAGCAGAGATCCATGAGGGAGGCGGGGGTCCGTAACTTCTTTGCGGACTTCTTCGACGGGCGGCATGCTGTGCAATCCATAAGGGTGCTCTTGCGACGCCGTCCCGGCTACCGTAGAGCCTACTTGTACATTTTACTGTTCAGCATGGCTCTCTACACGTTTCAAAGAGGTATTATATTATAAGGAGGATAACCTGCATAATTAAACTCAGCATATACTATAATGCACTTCTGCGCTCTCATTATACTATTTAAATTGCACTCTGTGTTTCAGATGAAAAGCCGATGCTGTATTTGTATACCATAAAAGTGTTTGGATGGGACACTGTTACTTATTCCCACTTCAAAACATTCCAGAGCACTGGATACGTCTTGATGATGATGATCAGTATTCCCCTGATGTCCAAAATGTTCAAATGGAGAGATACAGTGAGAGAAGAATTATATGAACAATAGTTGTTATACTAACCACCATTGCACATGCCAACCTGGGTATTATGTGAGTATGTAATATGTCCACAGGTGATTGTGATGATCGGAGCTACTTCGCACGCGCTAGGCCGAGTCTGCTTCATTGCTGGTCAAGTGGGATGGATGTTTTATATGGGAGCAGTTTTTGCTTCCCTGGGACCATGTGTGGCTCCCGTAATTCGTTCCATGACCTCTAAGGCGGTACAGCTGGAAGAAAGAGGTGAGACAGGGATAACTGCTTAAAATGTTTTATAGTTTTCCATTAAAATAAAAATATTTGAGTATTTAAAATATGTGTATGATGTATTATATCGGCAGGGAAAATATTCGCCATTTTGTCAGTGTGTGACAATGCCGTCAGTCTATTCTCAGCCACAATATACTCCCAGCTGTACAATGCCACCGTAACTCAAGAGCGGCCCACGGCAATATTCTACCTTACCATGGCTACCCAAATTGCTGTCTTCCTTATGTCTATGTGAGTGTCATTACCACTATTACATATATTTTGGTGCCTTATTAATGAAAATGCAGAGCAACATAAATGAAACTAAATAATAATATTTTAATACTGTATGTATATGTATTTGGTTTCATATTGTAACATATTTTTATGGCTAATTACAGTTTTTACGATTAGGAATTTTTTTGTGATAATAATTTTCATATAATAATAATTACATTAAAATCATCATCCCACATAGCATCTTATACAATATTACAGACCTGCTTCAGTGGTGTCTTCTGTGTGGGAATTCATTAAAAAAAGAGAAATATATA
>JAPMAF010002130.1:0-10026 GCA_026537445.1 Silvatares holzenthali | reverse complement strand
GCTACCAAAACTGGATTAAGAGGCTCATAAAATGTATTGACAGAGAAGGTGATTATGTTGAAAAATAGACAAAGAATTGACCTTTTCAATGATGTATGATAATACATTAATAAACCATGTTGTACACTCGAAAAAAAAAAAGGGAAGTTACTTTTTACATACCCCTCGTATTTTTAATACCTACAACATTAAAGACACTATGTGGGATAAAAAATACTTTGGATAGGGTAGAATTAACGCGAGACTTGAAGAAGCCCATATTATAGGTAGGAATTTAAAAAAATATTCATTAAGTAGATTGTATTTATATATTATATTTCTAAGAATTCCCGTATAGAAGACAATACTGAAGCAGGCATACAACATCAAAGACACTATGTGGGATAAGGAAGACTTAGGAATAGGGTAGAATTAACACGAGACTTGAAGAGGCCCATATTATAGGTAGGGTGCACAGACGATGGAAGATTATTCCACAGTCGAACCGTCTCATACAAGAAAGACTTAGATAATTTATTAGTTCTCATGCACTCAATATCAACTGAGAAGTGGTGACGGGCGTTCGTAAAACGCGTAGCACTACCAAACACAGCAGCCCGAGGAATCAGTGATGTCAGTTCACGAGATCATCTTACATGAAAATATCGGTAAAACGAGCAGATCCTCCCGACCTATCATCTGTGTTCTAACGGTTGAAGACCAGCAGTAAGTGCTGGTTTATATTCATGGATAAAGTTAAAATTACATAGAATTATAATACACCGGCTGGCAGTGCATAATGGAGAATTGGTGGCAAATTTTATTTACGGAAGGGAAGCTTGGACATGGTAGAAAATAAATATATGCATACATAACATCACGCCACTTAGCGATAAGGGAAAGCATAGAGAATGAAGCGCCACTAATAATATGCGGATTTTAAAATGTTTAAAGTGTCATCTTCATATAAATTTTATATCTCAGTATAACCACGTGAATCAATTTTTAATGATTCTATTTTAAATGTTTTTGCAAAAATAAACAGTCGACATTGTAAATGTGCACCGCCGGTCGAAAATGTTTCAAATACTCAAAGGTTTTTACAACATCTGGTCCCAGTGCATTGTTGTCCACAAGCAAAGTGCCCGCAGTAAAATGTAAACCATAGTGAAGTGTCAGATTTCAAATAATGTATATTCTCTATTAGTCAACGGTTATTTTAAACATTTACAGTTTCAAATCCATGTTCCTGTGTTTTATAATGAGTGCATACAAAAAATTCTTCCAAATTTCTCCGGATCATTGCCATTTGCCATTACCAGCTACACTGAATTTCCACATAAACAGCAAACCAATAGTAGCTGAAAATACTATGGTAAAATAGTATCAAGACAGTAGTCAAATGACTGCAATGCATGCTGACTGAAGCCAAACACTTCTGGATAATACGCCTCACCAGTTGCAGTTGCAGTTGTCTGCACTTCTCATCGGAACTTCCACGCTTATAATATAATACATATAATACTTCATGTTTATAAAATATTTAAGTAAAAATGTACAGTGCTCTTGAGGTGATTTTCTCACGAAAACAGCGCTTTATAAGTTATCCGCAAAATAAATACACTTGTCTCTACTCTTATATACAATTTTTGCTTCCTCGACATTCATGCATCTCGTCATACACGCACGAAGGTTGTTGTGGCTCTACCCCTCGTGCTAGTTAAAAAACTGTGTTACTGTGAGATAGATCTCCATCACCCCAAAACATGGCAACATGAATATGTTATGTGAATGCTCAAGTACCCACACCTACATCTAATATCAAAGTATTTTGACACTTACATTATTAATATATTTAAAGGAAAACCAACTTATAAGGATTATAATACTGTGGCAGAGAGCCAAGTATAGGTTTCCACAGAAATAAAACATAATAAACAGGATTATTAATTTGTATAATATTATTTAAGAGAATCAACTACTAGCCATAAATGTAAATATACCTACATGCATTGAAGAACGATTATCCAAGTTTGCGCTTTAGAGCTGTCGGAGTCATATTGTATAAATCAATATCAATATCATTGGAGACAGTATTCAGACTATCGCTAGCTCTCCACAGGAAGGCATTCTGCTCATAGTTGATATACATTAGAGGAACATATGAAGGGGGTACATAGCGTTTAGATCTATTTGTAACATTGATGGAAATGTTATAAAATAGTATTATAACATTATACATCTAGCTTTGGAAGTAGGCACTCGTATTTCACGATGTTGTGACCAAAGCTCAGCAAAGAATGACTGCCGATGATGGGTCATCGTGATAAAACGGACCACTAAACTTTTTTCGAAACGTGCGCAGTCAAAGGAGGCTGTGAGAGCCTTCGTTACCGGTCGCTTATAAGAGCGAGAGTTCTAGGAAATCGGCAAATTGATTTCTATGTTCGGCTCTCCCATCACGCCGTATCTCATTTAGGCGATAAAGCTCCATCTATTTACAATAATTGAATATTGAAAACACTAGCACTTAGTTAGTCTGTGACATCACGTACAGCTTACAGCTCGCAGCCTGCAGCGTACAACGTACAACTTACAGCCTACGTACTGAAAGAGATAGGGTCGATACTCGATACTGGATACTAAGTACCTACATCGTGAGAATAATATAATGACTCTATTATGGGCTTATGATTAGTATGTATGATCACTTCAACGCTCACGATATTACAGGCATCTTCTTCTTCAGCCATTTAACATCCATCGTTTTCTTCAGGACTTTCCTTTGGTCTTCCACAAGGTTGTATTTTATTCTGAACACCCTGAATCCACTTTGCAATTTTACTCATATTATCTGACCATCAAGTCGTCTCCCATACTTTTTTTCCTGATCTATGTATACAGATGACCAAATTAGAACTTTTTACGATGTTCGAGAATGGAGTATTTGGTAATCATCGCTCTGATTGAGATAAATAAGAAAGTATTCAATATCGCAGGAAAAATAAATTTTGATCAAATTATCAAACTAAATTCTATAGTAGGTCATAGATCGGTATAGCAAATCAGTCAATCAATACCAGTACAGAGAAACCGACTGTACCATTTTTTTAAAAGGACGGAGCGTATTAGCAATGAGACTTGGTGTTTTCAATATGAATTTAAAATGGTTTTAAATGTGCAGTTTGCAGTTTGGTTCCGTGATCACGGAACAGTATGACAAGGGAGTGGGGTGTTATTTAAGTCCGTTTGGTCAATTTGTCGGAGGTAATCGGTAGTGGCTGTGTAAAAGGCTGGCCACTGGCCACTGGCCATCGGGCCACTGCTGACTGGCCACACCGCGATTACTGCAGCATTTAACTGCATGACACGATCATTATAGTCACACCATCATTACATCTAACCGAACTGGACTCAACCACAGCATGGTATGAAACTAGCATACAAACAATATTAATATATATGTAATTACAGCTATTGAAAATCACAATTTTTAGTATTTAGTGGCATTTTGCTTATAAAACAAATTTAGTTATGAATATATTGTCGGCCTCGGGGTCGAGCGATTAACACATTTGATAAAAGCGTTGCAGGTACGCTAAAGGTAACGGGTTTGAATACCGCCGGAGAGATTAAATAATGATTTGAAAATGCATTTTTCGATTCAGATTTTGAAAATAGACGTATTAAAACATTTGAAAAAATGCATTTAAAATGTATATTGACTCTAGACTGGAAAATAGTGGTAGATCTTGTATCGCACTGGAGCAATACCACCATTCAGTATTGTAAGTCACGTGAAATGAATTTAACCATGATTCCTGAATAAAATTAAATAATTAGGTTTTCAACCCCTCCTCCGACAGCTATACAACATTTAGATGTGCAATCGAATTGAATGTTAACACCCAGATGAATGTTGGTGATGTGGTGTCTCATATGAAGTATAAGATAAAAAAATATGTAAGTACTAATGTATTTTACGACATTGAAAATCGCAAGTTTTAAAATTTAGTGGCATTTTACGTTAAAAATAAGTTTAATAGTGAACACATACGACGATAATGAAAATTACACAAGCAGTAGTTATTTTCATTATCGTCATACCAGTTTAAATATTGTTAATTCGAGTTAAAATATACACGAATTTATTGATGCAATTGTACGACAATACACTTCCATTAACCTCAACACAGAAGAGATTTTCGCTGCTGTCCGTGGTTCTTGGTCTGTTTGACCGAGTATGATCTTTTTGAGCAATCTTTATTTTATACCAAATATTTTCCAAAAAAGAAAACACCCTTTTGCAATTTTTATGACTATTCTCTAATGCAGCCTTTTACAATCTAGTTTAAATTTAAACAAAAATATACAATTCATTACAATCACCTTTACAACGTTTGTGTTTATACTCCTCAACTAAAGACTTAGTCTTGTGTTTTGAGGAGGATTCCTTATTAATAAATATCAATAGATATATACTAATTAAATAAAAGCAACAAAGTATAATTACATATCGAAAGCTTCAAAATAAAAATTAGAGCAATACGGCAAATACAGAAGGCATTAAAATACAAAAACAAAGTTAATAAAAACAACAAACTTATGCTCTAGCCTTTTCATTTTTTTTTTCAATATATCGACTATAAAAATTTAACACTTCATACCTACTAAACTCCAACTTTCAGGAGAAATAAAAAAAACTGATTTGAGCGTTTAATTTTTTTCGATTTCGCTGATGTTTGATGTTGATGAGTAGCTGATAATGAGTTTTGAATTACGAGACTTCACAGATAACTACGGAGAGCTTCTTTTTAAATAAGAGGTGTCACATTTTCATCATCGATATCATTTGACGATTATTTTGTTCATTAGTGGTGCATATCATTAAAATGATGCCATTAAAATAAATCTACAATTTTTTCAGTTTTAATAAATATACAAAAAAATACAACAGGAAGAATTACACTTACAATTATTTTACTAAAATACTAATGTATCGAATTATTTTACTAAAATACTAATGTATCGAATGTATTCCCTTTAATTACTTTCTCTCAGGTCGACCTCTTCAACGGCAGTAGGAGGGGTAACGGAACCAAAAAGATACAACAAAACAAACTTTGCGGAGCGAGCATTCTCAGTGCGAAACAGTTCATCTGAGATGATTTTTAGAGATTGATTAAAACATTTTTTTTTAAATGTCATTCTTTGAGGTGATTTCCTCACGAAAACAAAACTATGAAAGTTATCCAAATTAATAATAATAATACTCTCCTTGTGCGTTTTTTCTAATTTTTTTAAGTTTTATAGGGATGTTTTCAGTATCCTCACATTCACGGCGTATAGGAACCGGAGGGTTAATATAAATACCACGTCGCAGCCTAAGAAGGAACTAATTAAACCAAACATTAAAATAGTTACGCCTATTAGTGCGTTTAAGGCTGTAATAACGATTTGCAAGGTAATAACACTCAATATGAAATCACTGCAATATATTATAGTAATGCCAGCGCCGGTGTCGATACTCTAGGCAGCTCGATACTTGGTGCTCAATACCCGATGGGAGGTGTATTGGAGTTCATTATTTTATACGGTGCAAGCGTTGGGGATTCAAGTGAAAAGGTAGCTAATTACAATCGTATAATATAGTAGTAAACAGTTAATTGATATAAGCATTTTACGACCTGTTTTAACAGAGAATCGAATTAACAATACTATTATTTTTTTTCTTAGAAGAATTAAGGTTAGAAAATATTTTAAATAAGTGCTATAACAAGTGTTATGCTTGTTTGAATTGATGTTTTTTAAGTGTGCCTAGGCACACCACCGAAGCAGACCTATAACATTATAAACGCTACATAGGATGAGGAAGATTTAGGGATAGGGTAGAATTAATTCGGGACTTGAAGAGGCCCATGTTGTAAGTAGGGGGAAACAGACGACGGAAGGTCATTCCACAGTCTGGTCGTCTCACACAAGAAAGACTCACAGAATCTGTTCTCATGCACTCATTATTGATTGTGTAGTGGTGACGGGCGTTCGCAAAACGCGTAGCTCTGTCAGACACAGCAGCCCGAGGAATTAATGATGCCAGTACCCAAGAGCATCTTCCATGAAAATATCGGTAAAATAGGCAGATCATCCCGACCTTTCTGCTGTGCTCTAGCGACTAATGACTAGTAGTAAGTGGTGGATTATAAATTATGTACACAGTAATAATAAATTCGCCTTAAAGAATATTACAATGAGGTCTGAAATGTTGGCACAAAATATAACAATACGACAAAATTAATCAAAGCCCTGACTTGCGACAATTTTGGTCGTGAAAACCTTAGACAATATTTACACTTAAAAGTATTTTTTTCTTTAAATTACCTAAACTTGCCGGTTCGACGTTCTACTGCACTGTGTAAGCCAACACAAGCCAGCCGTTATTGACTTGACTTCATTTGTATGCACACCAATAATTGGCTTTATTCAGTGAATATCGAGAGTGTTGGAACAATTGCAGTACGAGTAGACGTTGGCAGGGCACGCAGTTTAGGTGCAGTCATTGCTCACTTGCGGCAACTACTCGCATTCAATTTGCAGCACACACACACACACATACTTATAACACTAGCCAGCATTGGTACTATGGCTGCCATCGATGGAAGGTGCCACAATCAATTTATTACAAAGGGTGCACCATCGTCATTTATAAGGATATGTTATTTGGAAAATTGAATAGACAAATTCATATACCTAAGAAGAATGTTTACGAAGGATTGAAAATGTGAAAGTGATATCGAAAGGCCTGTGAAAGTAAGAAATAGAGTGAATACACTAGTTATATCAAACAAAAAGTTATCCAAGAGCAGTCGAATGGCAGTGCATAAGGGAAAATTAAATTTGCATATGGTGGAAAAATAACGAAGGTAGAATTGATACTATTGAAATGAAATCTCTTAGAGAAATGTGTGGACAATTATATGACTAAGCAGGTAATGCAGATATAAGGATAAATAATGTTGATCATGAATGAGCTTTATTGACAAAATTAAGAAAATGCGTTAAGATGGATTGGTAGAGTAGAGCGAATGAATACAGAAGAAATGCGAATGTAGAAGATACCAAAGAGAGGGCCGTCCAACGAAATCATGTCATGATCAAATCAACTAAATATTAATTGATGTTTCTGTTCATAGTCGTAAAAATAGCAAAACATGTGTGAGAATATGTATGAACGTAGAAGAGATAAAGTGGTGTCAGGATATAGTAGTTTGGCACTAGATCCTCTCTGCCAGCTCTTTCCCCCATTCCCCCATTAAATAGGAAAGATCTATGAATGAGTAAAGTGGTTTGAATTATATAAATCAGGAACTTAAGAAAAATACATGCAGTGGAGAGGAAAACGTTCAGAAGAATGCACGGAATTAACCTGGGTGATATGAAGAGAATAAAACCATTTAAAAACATCGATAATGGATATAATGAAAGTGGAATATTTGAGATGATTTGGTCAAGTTGAGATAATAGCAAATAAAAGGTTATTTAAACACACCTACTGCAAATATAAGTGACAGAGTGGTACGGCTAAAGGCTTAAAAAACCTTTTAGGAATATATTTCCCAAATTTTTAACTGAAGCCATATCTTAAAAATCTCATCTCCAAACCTAACGGTTATATTCAATACTATTTTACACAAATTGTCATGATAAATACAGTAGTGCATTACTGAAATTCGAGTAGACACTAGTAAGGTAGACGTTTAGATTTCTAGTCTTATTAAAAAAAAATAGAAATACATTGTTCCATTTGTGTTTAACAAGTCATATTGTTCCATTTGTGTTTGACAAATCCTCCTATATGTGAACAATCCCACTTGTACGAATCAATAATAAATTATTTCCCAGCTTTGATGTGCCACGCTGTATATACTATGCCAGTAGGCAGAAGTAGGGCTTAAAGCAAGCAAGCCTACATTCGTGAAACGTTTGCAGACACAGCATGTTTACTGTTCACGGTTTACTCTTATCCTGGCATATGCCATCCCCCATCATGCATTATGCAGGCAACCATAATAATTTATATAATTTAACGACAATTATAACATACGAGCGTATTCATGTGCAATTTAAACCGCGTCATATACACACTAGAATAATCATTTTCACATAGCTTACTCCTCGATCGTGTGAGGGAAGAATTTTTTACATAAAAATTTACAACTTTTTTATTTATATTTATTAATTTCCGAACTTTATTGCTTATTCATTCAATATCACGTATAGAAGATATCTTCATATCAAGCATAGTTCTTAACTGGTATTGTATTATATATTAAAGTTTCCTGATTCAGGGATATTTAGCATAAAGCAAATCATCGAGTATGGTCCCGGCCTGCGGGCCGTAGGCACGCGTTAGCATAGCTCCTATAGTTTTTTTGTAAATAAGTCTGACAATTCGTCCATAAACATTTAATAAAATACTCCAAAATGTGCGTAATAACATCATCCACCGGGAAGTACGTGGTAGCTTAACGTGCGTATATAGTAAATAATGCAAATAACGCAATTATTGTTTGAAATAATAAATTATTTAACCATTCGAACTTAAAAATATTATGCAGTGACTAAATTCCGGGAATTACAGTGTTACGGCTTCACCCCTAGCCCATGTGACATGTCAAGTGCAATCTTTCTTTCTATTCCTCCACTCACATTCCATGTACCCATGCGGAGCTCCAATCTCCTCGTATCGCCATCCTCGAGAGATCTACGTAGAGAGCCGCACTACATAAAAATAAAATTTTTACATATTGTACAATGCTATAATCTTTCATGGTGGTTTTAAATACACTACTGAACAAGTGACCATAATTCTGATAGAGCTGCTGTAGCAAAATGGCCGCTAAAAACAAATTTTTAGCGTACATTCTTGGATAATTTATTAAGAGCTGTGAAAAATCACCAAAAATTTTTAAGATTATTGTTTTTATTGTTTGTTTTTATCTTATACTACACACGAGACACCCCGACACCACCATCCGTCTGGGTAGGTGTATGTAACAGTCAATGCAACTGCATATGTTAATACTGTGTAGTTTTCGAGAGAGAGATTGAATAGTTGATTATTCAGTTCAAATCACAAAACATGAATACATCCATTTCGGCCTATACTACTGAACGGTGGTATTGCTTCAGGGCGGTATAAGATCTCCCACTCTTTTCCGGTCTAGAGAGAATATACATATTTTTACGAAACATATTGTTACGAAACTTGGATAAATCCATATCACGTGGTTTGCAATACTGAATGGTGGTATTGCTCCAGGGCGATACAAGATCTACCACTCTTTTCCAGTCCAGAGTGAATATACATATTTCCAAATGCATTTTTTGATGTTTTTAAAATACATTTTTAAACACATTTTTTTTTAAATCTGCCTAAATAGTATATTAAAATTATTGCACTATTTGTATAGAAGTTATAAAATGTGACGAAACAAAAGTGAAGAAATTACAACGATAATACGATATGATGTTACTTTAATTATAACGAGATATATTTTATTGCTTATGGTAATCTCGGACGGCTTTGCCTTTTTGCGAAGATCCGGGAAATTCTCATATTGAATAAAATATTGGTCCTATATATATAATATAGGTTCTGCACAATATTTGTTATTTGTATCTAAGAGATATTATTATCGGAAAGAAATAGTGATGTTTGATATGAAAAGAACTCGAGGCCTCCGCATTTCTCGTTTGAGAAGATCATTCTGTCAGTCGATACCCGTACAGGCAGATATCTAATTGAATAATTGCGAGTTGTCAACCAAGACCTTCTGCACACCGTGTGAGTGAAACTCAACATCGAGTAAAGACTCAAGAAACGAGTGTGTGTGACATATTATTATTCTATATATTATATAATTCTATATAAAGATATTCTACGCAAATATTTACCTGCGGAGGCTACTCTACTTCTGATCAATGCGTTTGTGGTGTCGCGTGTGGATTACTGTAACGGTGTCTACATTGGGTTGCCACAATACAAAT
>JAPMAF010002129.1:0-10029 GCA_026537445.1 Silvatares holzenthali | reverse complement strand
ATGTAAATATATATGTGTATATATGTATATTAGTTTTCGAAATGACCTTAATTTCCATGCAGTTGTCCTTCACTAATCACTAAATAATCTTGATCGGAAGTGATCGTTTCTTGAAAAAACGGTGTAGTGTTCTAGAGTACAGATTCGCCATGGGGCTTTTAAAACTTTTATTTTTAAAGTACTCATGAGTTTACCTGCCATCCTTAATAATTATTGGCTCTCTTTGAAATTGAAAGTTCCGTAAGGAGCCAAGATAATATTTTGTGTTTAAATCGACACAATGGAATACAAAAGGCTTTACAGCTAATTTAATTAAAATCTTTTCATTAATGTAATGCCTCGCGCACCTACGTTTCGGGCAGATATTCGTTCCAAGGCGCGAGGGTCGGAGACGCCAGCAAACCTCTCTGCTAATGATTGTAAACTTGATTTTAATCTCACTTTTATCGTAGGCACAGCTCCGGGCATTACTGAACACGTACATGGCCCAATCCTATAAGGATTTCAGCGTAAAGGCCAATTCACAATTGCACTGAAACGGAAAGGGACAATTACCGTCTGAAACCCGGGAGTTAATCATGAAAGTTTCAAAGGACCTATTTGAACCTATCTGCTGCAGACATCACTACACGAATCAGTTTCAAAGAATAATCAAACAAAAGTTCTGTCTAAAAATTATGTAATTTATTTTTAATACATTCAAGCCATCAGAGTGACAGTAGATTTTACGTCGGGATTAACAAAATTTCAAGCATATTTTTATTGAAATGTTTTAACAATATTTCCATTGAAACATATCAAAACGCTGATTTCATCACCCCTTTGAATATTTTGAACGGTTCGTCATTGTAACTAGCACTTTGAAATTTAAATAGGAATTTTTGATTAAACAAACACGACCATTTGAATTCCATTCAAAAGAATATTATCTATTTATAAAATATAATATAATACACAATTAAGTTACTTTACTGAAAGCGTGGGCAGAGAGGATTGAGCACTACACCACTCTATCCTGACATATATCCCTTACTTCGTCAACGTTCATACATATCCTCATGCATTCTCTGCGATTGTTACGCTTACGATTATAACTATATATTATTTTTTAATTCAATTGATCTGATGATTTCATAATTTACTTTGGCGTCCTCTCTATCTCGTGTCTTCTACAATAACATCGTAAATCATCCATACTAATCTTGCAGCATCCATTTTTTTTACACACCCATTTTCTAAATTTTGTCAACAACGGTCGCACCCACTCCACTTTATTCCTTATATCTGTATTTTTACTTTGTTTTAGTGAGTGCGATTGCCCTGCTAATATAAATGATGAGAGTAGACGTTATTTCCAATGTTCTTTATTCTCCAAATACACAGTGTAGAAATGGCAGTGTATAGTGACGGTGAATATGTCGCGGTGAACGAATACGCGGTCGAGGGAGTCGGTTCCCGAAAAAACGTTGTGCGAATAGATAGCCAAGGCGACAGAGACGGTTGTCTCAGGTAGAAGATGGATGATCTAACTCTGACATTGCGTTACGCAACCCTTTATATAGGCGAGAGAGAAGACTCTTCTAGAATCGATTATTGTGGTGACAATATTGTGTTCTGTGAGGTAGGTGAACTACCACTAGAATCTTCCAAAGGTTTGCTGTTCTGGGCGATGCGTTTGGAAGATTCTAAATGCATGAAACTACCTTACTTATATTATTGTCGATTGTGTTAGTGGCACCACACTGTCATACATTATTATACCATATATTATTTTAATAGATCTCGATTCAACAGTATTTATATTACTTTCATTCCTCTTCTACCGTGCCCAAGCTCCACTTACGTACATTAAAGTTGGCACCAATATTCTGTTATGCACTGCGGCTGCTCTCACAATTCTTGAAAATGTTAAATAAAATAGCGAAATATTTTACAGTTATTGCATTTAAAGGAGGCAAAGTCGTTAAAATGTCTTTATTGTTATTCACATTCAAAGAGAGAACAATGGCAGTTTTACGCTAACGCAGATATAAACTTTTAAGAAGCAGATAAAGCCGGAGCACTCCTGCTGTAGAATCTCTGACATTTGAGGAGCACCGGGAACAACAATACAATAAGCTGCATCAAGGGGAATCATAAACTTCTCAAGTGCGATAAAATCTGTTTCCCACTGTAATGGCACTGGCCTTTCGCGCACTCTGCTGTTTATCTGCAAAATATTGCGGTCTTTGGAAGCATTACTCTGCATATATTTTTCCACAGTTGTCGAAATCTTCACACAATAATTATATTAGATTAAAGAGATCGGTTCTGGATGATCTCTATTGGTTTTCCTTTATAAATGTGTAATAAAAATTATGTACAATTTTCATAAATTATTGATAATTATGGAAGGAGTTTTAATAAAGGATAAATTAAAAGCAACAATTCTAAACGGAATTTTTGATATTTTAAATGGTTTGAGCATGTCGAGCAAGTAGTAAATAAAATAATAGTACAGCAACAGTGCGAATGTAAGTGGCAGAGTAGTGCTTGAAAGGCCTAGAAGAATTCAGCAGGAACATTTCATATTTTCTTCGATTACTTTGTGTTCTATTTTTATAAAATTTCATTTATTTTATTTGTTTAAACTACCACATGTTATTAAATCAATCTATCCAACCAGTTTCGACTATCAGCTAGTCATGGTCAAGGATATGAAAAAAATAATGTCTTCCGTTTTCATGACAAGCTGATAATTGAAATTGATTGGATGGATTAATTTTAATAATACATAATGATTAAAGATAAATAAAATAAAAATTTTGGCGAGATTATGTTTTCCAGAATCTTATCGGAGGTAATATTAGAAGCTACGACAATCGTCGTTCGTGTGTGACGAGATACACGAATGGGGAGAAAGCCAGAATTGTGTGTCAGGATAGAGACAAGTAGCGTATGTATTTATGTATGTAATAAAGGAAAATTTAGTTGGAAAAGCCATAGATGTCACTATAAGTATTGGATCGGATAAATAAATTAAAAATCATATTTTTTCGTTACTTTGGTTTTGACTCGTGTGGGTAGTCCTTAGATTTATTTGATAAGTACCTCAGTTTGCAATTAGGCACACAGTCGTGAGGCCGTTTGTCGTAATACGCCGGTAATTGCATTTCGGGGCGACCGAGTCGCATATTGCGTAACGGTTTAAAAATTGACCCTTTTAGAAATCGATTCGGCTTATTTCGAGACTAAGTAGGGCTATGGCTTCATAGTTTTGTGAACGCGAGTGCATATTTGAAACAACCTTCCAGTTCAATATATATTTACAAAGTGCGATTTATGCAATCGGTATACGTCCTACTGGGTTTTGTTTATTCACTTGGACATAGCACGAATGTTACAAAGATGTGAACCATTTCTTTGGCTCTCTTTACATTTTCTACTGTTGACGTTGAAGCTTCTTACGACTTGAGGTAAGTCGACGTTTTAGACTTAGTTTACTGAGATTCAATTATATTAACTTTGTTAGAGTTTAGCTGCCGCGCCACCGCGAACTGATTGCAATATAGGATCCTTTAAGCAATCTCGTGACTTGTTTCCCTATGTCGTGGCCCCAACTTCAGGAAATAGAGCCAGGTTTTATTGTATTACGAACAAATTATACTACGTGCCATTATATACTCGTAAGAATAGGTTCATTTCGAAATCTAAAGCAGTTTTGTTACATTGGACACATTGAAAATCTTCTGAACTGGTCACATTTACACAAACAGAATCTATAAAAATAAATAGCTAATTTAGGCAGATTACAAGTAGTATTCTTGTAGCAGGTAGAGGTTTGAAGGCTCCTGTTGTGTTTCCTTTTGATTCAGGCATGTAGACGTTTTATTTACTTTTTACCTAATAAGTGCAACACTGCAGGGCTTAGAGTGCGTGATTATATCAATGTAATGTCGGGCAGAAAGGGTCACTTCAGTCATTAAATCAGAAACCATTGCAGATTGTTTGCTGCAGTGCAGATTATAAATTTAGAACCATCACGTAATATTTTTCCAAGAATTATACGTAAAGTATATTACGTCAAGGAGCCAGCACTTTTCGAAGAAAATGTTATATTATACATCTTTTCAGGTGTGTTCATTCTTACCAGCTTAACGTCAACGTACTAAGAGAGTTTCACTTTATCTTCGGTTACTTCGTGGTCCATTTTTTTAAATATTTTTTTAGTACCACATTATATGATATAATTAATTCATCCAACTATTTATGACTATGCGCAAGTCATGATCACGGAAATCTTTAAAATTAATTAGAAGAGAATAAATAAAATTTCTAAAGGAGCTTGAGTATGAAAATGCATTCCAATAATTCGGAAGTAAACGGGCTGAAAATACAAACAATAAACTGTGCACGATCAAACAACAACAAAACCTATTCAGGAGCAGCATTATTCCATTGAATACGCCATTACAATGTGTGTTAACGTAAATACTCGGAGTAAACGCTAGCGCCGAATTGTGAATTCGCCTTCAAAATGTGTATTATACGTAAATCTGTTATGGCGAGACACGCCCCGCGGGGGCGAATGCTTGTTTGCTGATTCGGTTGAACGACTGCGTGGAGTGGAAGCGGTACCAGCGAAAGCACCGGAGGTACAGAGCGAAGATGAAACAGGAACAGGAGAGCAAGAGAGCAAAAGTGAGGCACAAGTTTGTCGCATTAGGCAAGCGGCTTAAGAACAAATGATCATATTAGCTCGAGACTTAAATTTCCGATTTAAATTACCCCCCAACTCCAACGTCATCCCGCAGATACGAGCTTTCGCACTCGAAAATAAACACAAAATAACACGGGGTCTTGCGTAACGCGTTGTTAGGGCGGAAATGTATTCTACGAATTAATTTCTCGCGGAATCATCTGTTTTCACATTCTACATCTTGCTCTAATATGTTTGAATTTTTCTCTACACGATGTGACACTGCGCAATTTCATATATTTATTAGGACATTTTTTCTCCTAATTCCCTAGTATCCTATCGCAATATTTTTACAGCATATATTTTATGACAATTTAGTTTAATCAACATAATAAATGCACACTGTCTTCTCAGGTATCTTTCGAACTGAAACATTTTTAACTTATGTCAAAAACGCAAGTCAAAGACTTTTGGGTAGTCATGTCGTGTTGTGACATTTTGTTTGCCAACATTCCGTACCACATTGCAGTGTCCATATTCAGGACGAGTCTATGTAAAGAAGGCAGTCTTACACACAAGGTCAGCCAGAAGACTGCCACTTTACACAGACAGACTCGCCCTGAAGATGGACACTGCAATGTGGTCCAAAACGTTGGCAAACAAAATGTCACAACACGACATGACTACCCAAAAGTCTTTAACTTGCGAATCCTTTGGTCGTGAGAGCCTACGAAAATACTTATGTTAAAACATCGACAAAAGTGTGAAGATGTTAAACGTGAACGTTGGTTGCTTAACTTAACAGTTTCAAATCCATTCGATGCGCTCCGGATATTCCGTTTGTATGTAGAGAAAGCAACTGCGATAACGATAGTCGCTACGGAGCGTAACATTTTGTTTAGGCCCCAGTACATTAAAATTGTTTACAAAGTATTTACAGTTTTTGTATTAAGATGCAATCAACCTTATGCTTAACTTATGGTCTAAAAGACCAGGGTTATTTTTCACTTTAACTCTTACATACGTTTTATGCTTCAGATTAAATAAAATGAATTTTAATCAAATAATTTTCAAGTCTTAATATAGAAATTAATAAATTGGCATTATATCGGTTTATCGTCATAAAAAAAAAGATACAGAAAAGAGTCAAATACACCAACAGTTATTGAAAAGACCTTTCATGATACAATTTGATAGAGCAAAATGTTTTGGCTCAGTTCAGCCTGCTTGTGATCCAATAACTAAACACTATTTGTGACCACTGAATTATTGATGAAACGATTCGTGGTTCCAATGTGATTAAATGTTTTAAATACTCAGCCACTGCAATTACAGGTCTCATTCATTTTAAATTGTTACTAAAGCCCCCACATTACTTGAGTTTCTGCCTTTTCATGAATGCTTGGGTGATTAAACAGATATAATTAATTTTAAAAGATGATTAATCAGTCATTGAATTAAGAATCTAAACTGAGTTCTGCAAGGTCCAGTTAGACAAAAAGAATGATTATGACAAACGACAGAACTGCAAATATGTGGCAAAATCAAAAATGCATAGTATTTTCACGTCACGTACAAAAGGGCGGTACATGATCTAGCACTCTTTGTTAGCACAGACTGAATATTTAATCTAATCTAGATTTTTTTTAAAACATGTTTATTTATTTATATTTAAAATCTGAGACCAAAACCTCTTAATTTTTATTACTTTGATAAGATTCGAACCCACCACTAATAGTGTGGTAAAGAGTCCTATCTACCAGACCCAATTTTATTCTATTTTATAATACACTTAACTCCCATTTATAGTGTAATCCACCCTTGTATGTCGATTCAGTTAACGCAGCTGTATTTAGATTTATTATTAAAATAACTAATGTTTAACCCTGTTATTAACAGTTAAAAATAGAACCTTGTAATGGAGGTGGCCTAAGCCCTAAACGGATTTGGTACTTTGATAGATATGATATTTGAATTCATTCATCAATGTACAAACGAGAATTTAGGAACTATTTTCTACGAAATATAATTTGCTCAAGAGGTCTTATATATTAATAGAACCATTAAACAGTCGAATGATACTCTCAATTAATAACATCGAGTGGATAAATTAATATTCGAGAAGTGGGAACTTCTTACGACCTATGTGAATATTGAGGAAAATATTTTTTAAGTATTTTCGTAGGCTTTCACGACCAAAAGTTTCACAAGTCAAAGACTTTTGGGTAGGTATGTCGTGTTGTGATATTTTGTTTGCCAACGTTTCGGACCACATTGCAGTGTCCATCTTCAGGGCGAGTCTGTTTGTGTAACTGCCTTCTTTACACAAACAGACTCGCCCTAAAGATGGACACTGTAATGTGGACCGAAACGTTGGCAAACAAAATGTCACAACACGGCATGACTACCCAACAGTCTTTGACTCGCGAAAATATTATTTATATTATTTTTGTTACAAACACGCATATTCAATTAAATTAGTTAGTCATTTATTGTCAATTTTTAAGAATTTCTCTAAATATATAAATATTGTAGTATTAAAAAAATCTTGAAAACGGTCAGTGAATGACCATGCTAATTGAATTTTATTTATGTTATTTTAACAAATGTACAATCAACAACGTATTTTTATAAACAATGGAGAACCACTAAGTAACCGAAGAAAATGTGAATACTTAAGGTACGAGGCTCAAGGGGTGGTCAAAAATAGCTGACATGATCAGATCAACTAAATATTAATGGATGGCAATGTCCGCAGTCGCAATATTCGCAAAGCATGCATGAGGAAATGCATGAACATGGATGAGGCAAGAAATGTAAATAAAGATTGAGTAATGTGGTGATCGATCCTATGCCTACTCCTTTGAGAAAAGGCTTGAAGGTGTATTGTATTATGTATAATATTACTTGGAAGGTCTGTGAATGCTTCAATGATACGTAAAGTTTTCGAGATCATGTAAATTCTAATGATTCACGTAATTTTCGTACTTCAACGTCAATATTCTCATATCTGAATGTTCCCCGAACTTACTCACCAAATGTTGAACAATCCGTTTATTAAGATGATTGCAACAACCAACACGATGTTAGTTCACAAAAAGTTCAATGAGTTGCAAAATGTTATGTATTCTTAAGCAAGATGAAATAGCATCAAATTTATAGTAAATTGATGTTAAGTATGCGGAGCTAACTTCGCGGATGTCGAATGGCTTTTAATTCTAAAAAGCGGTGTCTATATTGGAAGACCTTTTACATACATTTTTTGCTGTTTTAATTTTTTTTTATATTTTTACACATATTTTTAAAATCTGAATCGAAAAATGCATTTTTACGTACATATTTATTTTCACTCCGGTAGGATTAGAACCCGCGATCTCCAGCGTTACTTCAACGCTTCAGTCAAGTGTATTTGACCACTCGACCACGAGGCCGATAAATATATATGTTATCTTTTATTACACCTTAGACACTACGACACCACCATTCGTCTGGGCCTATAACATTCAGTGTAGTTGGAAATGTTAATACTGTATAGCAGTAGGAGGAGAGTAAATAACGGGTTATTTAGTAGTAGTTACGAATCATGAATAAATCCATTTTGAGTGGTGTAACAATACTGAACGGACAGTATTAGATCTACTACTCTATCAGTTCAGAGTAAATATGATTGATTTAGTAAATATGTTTTTTCAAGTACATTTTGAAAATTTGAATCACAAACATTTTATTTTCTTTTACACTGCAATTTTGCTGGAATTCAAGCCCGCAATCATCAGCATTCTTCCAACGCTCTCGTAGTCAAGTGTCCTAGTCACTAGACTACGAGACTGGCAAAATATACAAAAAACACTTATTAATTTCAGCGTATACGCAAGCCATGTAAGTCGAAACTAGTAATAATTAATCATATAAAAAATATGTATATTGGTTAAACGCCATAAGAAATTTAAAAAATAAATATATTTAAAAAGGGCCACAAAGTAACCAAAGAATTTTCAAAATATACTGAACTTATTATTAGAAGCTATGTTATATTTACAACCATTTTTGCTGCCATATGTCTATTTTCGTAGCTAAAATTTGTAGAATCTATTCCTAGAAATAATTTCCAATCCTTTTGTAAATTGAAAATTCCAAATAATACTAACCAAAATGTAATGTCATTTAAAATATGACAGTGTTTCTGAAACAATTTAATACACTGTCGTTTGCGTATTTATGAAAATCGTAAGTCTTGAACAGTTTTCAACTAAACTGCGAGAGTTTTATTAATGAAAAAACCACGGATTATGTTTTCGAGAATGGATCGTTAAATGTCTCAGCATGCCATAACCGACTCCCATGCACTAGTATACGGAATGAATATATTTTGTAACAAGTCAAGGTTCTAAATAAAATATTTTTGCTCCGCGGCAAACGAAGATTTATGACCTTTTCATGATTTTTAAGAGCCTTTAAATATCAGTTAGTATCAAAATGGTGCGCGATATATTTCAAAAGGTTTGAGCATAAAACATAATAATATATTTGTAATACAAGCAGCTACCAAAATGCGTTACATATTTCACTCGCAAATTTTCTGTTTTATGCCCTTTTTTATTTATTATGTAGGACTCTGTTTACCTTAATGCCTCGAGTGTCCGTCTTTATGGCGAGATATATTTCCTAGTATGAAGATCGAATCCCTGCAGAGTATTATTTAATATTAACACTTTCAGCCACATTGTGTGCAATGTTTCAATCCAATGAGGTTGTCCTGAAAATTTATTATTATACTGTTCATGAGACACCACGATACCGCCATCCGTCTGGGCCTGTTACATTCATGTAAACGATGTGCTACACAGCGCACATTAGGAGAGAATGAAAATCTGGTTATTCTGTACAAGTCACAAATGAGGCTCTTTAGCAGTTCAAATCGATTTTTTTTCTTATATTTCATGAGACCCCATGACACCACCATCCGTCTGGATCTGTAACATACTGTACAATTGCACATATAAATGCTGTGTAGCAGTCTGCAGAGTAATTGAAAAACTTGGTTATTCTGTTCTATCTCTAAATCCATATCACATGGCTTACAATACTGAACGGTGGTATTGGGCGATACAAGATCTACCACTCTTTTCCAGTTCAGAGGGAATATGTATTTTTAAATTCATGTTTGCTGTTTTTGTTATTTTTTAAAAAATATTTTTAAGCACAATTTTAATATCTGAATAAAAAATGCATTACGTACGTTTTTTTTCATTTCAGCGGTCGAACCCGCGACCTCCAACGTTCCTTCGTAACGCTTTAGTTAATTGTCTTAAACCACTCGACCACGAGGCCAACAAATGTATATATGTATA
>JAPMAF010002127.1:0-10031 GCA_026537445.1 Silvatares holzenthali | reverse complement strand
TTCGAACCCGCGACCTCCAGCGTTCCTCCAACGCTTTAGTCAAGCGCCTTTAACCACTCGACCACGAGACCGACTGGTTGGTTTAACTGTTATCTGACATAGTAATAATACATGGGGCATTGCGAATTGTGCAATTCAAATACAGCATCACATTCCGCACTATACTGCCAGGGAAACATGAAGTAAGATTGGCGAATTGGTTTTATGAACCTTGTTAGAGGTATTATTACATTATCCACCGGCGTAGCAACTAACTAGCAGTGAGATTCGCAACAGATGCTCGCCTGCTTCAGGTACGGGTTTCCTGTATGAAAGTACCAGGATATCATAAACACAAACGGTACATTGGCTCATTACTTAGGCGGGATACATCACGACTGGTAGCGTCAATCCGTATGGATAATATCCATATATCAGATACTTTCAACTTTCAAACACCATTAAAATGTTCAAAGGTAAACAAGCCCTACGGATTTGTATTGAAGCGGGTTTTGTACCAGGCGCACAGAAGGCTAATCCTTTGATATATTGACCGTGGTCTGTTAGAAATTCAGCCTTGCTGTAGTAAAAATATTTCTTTTGAATGCTTTTTGTGTTGTCTATTCCACCGGTATATTTATTCACTGTCGGTACAGCGAATAATACAGATTTGTTTATGCAAAATGTAAGATAAAATAATTTCATTTTAGGTAACTAAATAAACGTACTATAATTTCAAAACCATTTTTAGTTGTTAATATAACTCAATTTATATTTTAGCAGAATGAGAAAGTATAATATTTTTCCATTGCGAGAATAAAAATACTGTGAAAACTATCATATTCTTTTAAACTAAAAATAAATATATAATGGTACAACTGTATAATTTCATTCCTTAAATTTTGTCTTAGTACGAATATGTATTCTATTTTATAATAATATGTACCTACATTTTTTTTATCTTATACTACACATGAGACACCACGACACCACCATCCGTCTGGGTTTGTAACATACAGTACAATTGCACGTGTAAATGCTGTGTAGCAGTCGGAGGAGAGATTTAAAACCTGGTTATTCATTTCTAGTCACGAAACATGGATAAATCCATTTCACGTGCCTTACAATGCTGAACGGTGGTATAACTCTAGGACGATACAAGATCTACCACTCTTTTCCAGCCCAGAGTGAATATACATTTTGAAATGTATTTTTTTGCTGTTTTTAAAAGATTAAAGATATATTTTCTCCTATATTTAAAAACCGAATAGAAAAATGCATTTTTAAATACATATTTTTTTCACTCCAGCGGGATTCGAACCCGCGACCTCCAGCGTTCCTCCAACGCTTTAGTCAAGCCTATAACCACTCGACCACGAGACCGACCATGTTATATTAATATGTATCTATTTTATAATCATCAATTCTGTTAATGAAATAATCTATATACAATTTGTACAGCCCTCTTGAGGTGAAACTGTTTTACTAAATGGCGCTTTATAAATAAACTGATTTGATTTGAATGGTAATAGGAAAAAATATAGAATACAGCAGGGTTAAGGGATGATTTATCACTAAAATAATATTAATTTAAACAGTCAGCCTTATGGTCGAGTGGTTAAAGACACTAAAGCGTTGGAGGAATGCTGGAGGTCGCGGGTTCTAATTCCGCTGAAGTGAAAAAATATGTATATATAAAAATGCATTTTTCTATTCAGATTTTAAATATATGTATAAAAATATATTAAAAAATCAAAAACAGTAAAAATTTATTTAAAAATATATATTCATTCTTGACTGAAAAGAGTGGTAGATCTTGTATCACTCTGAAGCAATAATACCGTTCAGTATTGTAAGGCATGTGAAATGAATTTATCCATGTTTTGTGACTAGAACTGAATAACCAGGTTTTTAATCTCTTCTCCGACTGCTACACAACATTTACATGTGCAATTTTACAGTATGTTACAGACCCAGACGGATGGTGGTGTCATGGTGTCTTATGTGTAGTATAAGTTTAAAAAAACTCTACTCTCTTGTATTGATATAGTCTTGAATAATGTATGTTGTAATTGCATTCTTTCCTTCACTTTAAATCCGAAACAGCAAAAAAAAATTGCTGTTTCACTTTTTTTCAAATATATTTTTACACATTTATTTTTAAAACCAGAATAGAAGAATGCATTTTTATATTTTTGTTTCACTCCGGCAACCTCCAGCATTCTCTCAACACTTCAGTCAAGTGCCTTAACCACTGGGCTAAGAGGCCGACCAAACATCCTTTGCTATGTGTACTGCCCTAAACATTAGCTATCTTCTCGCGCTACCCGCTCCAGAAGTGTCAAAGGAATGCCATTGTTTTGCGTCATTAAACAATCGGCTTGAGCATCCCTGCCCAGCATTAGGAGCAGCCTCTGGCCAGATGCGAAATTATTCCCGTCTAGATGTTAGTCTGTTCCGCAAGGTACGGATACGTTACTATGACCCGCGTATGTGGAAACATTGTACGTAATGTCATACCGTACTGCTATGGATGTATGGTATAACCCTTCGGTTTAATATCTATACGAACACCATAGCCACAATTGAGTTAGTCGAATAAGCGATTCATTCTGTTATTGCATAGCGGTCTAGAGCAGACCGCTGAACATACACAGGGATAATTAAATCTCAAAGCACAATATGGACTTAACGTTTTCCGCTCGGGGGGCGAAATTGGGATAATAATGCAAGTAAACGATACTTATGAGTGTATAATATATTTTAAGATCTCTTTTACAACATTACAAGTTGCTATCATCGCCACGGATATAATAAAGTCGGTATAGATAAAGCGCTGGATTTGGTACCTTGAATAATTTGTGTTTTTTTTTATCTTATGCTACACATGAAACACTATGACACCACCATCCCTAAGGGTCTGTAACATACTGTACACTTGCACATGTAAATGCTGTGTAGCAGTCGGAGGAGAGATTAACCTGGTTATTCAGTTCTAGTCCTGAAACATGGACAAATCCATTTTACGTGGCTTACAATACTGAATGGTGGTATTGTTCCAGGACGATACAAGATCTACCACTCTTTTCCAGTCCAGAATGAATACATATTTTGAAATGTATTTTTTTTATTTTTAAATATATTTTCATACATATATTTAAAACCTGAATAGGAAAATGCATTTTTTACATACAATTTTTTTTTCACTCCGGCGGGATTCGAACCCGCAACCTCCAGCGTTCCTCCAACGCTTTAGTCAAGTGCCTTTAACTACTCGACCACGAGACCGACAAATGTATTTATCTTTACTTATAATTAATTTCAGGTGAATACGGAGAACAATAACATCTTTACACACCAGAAGACATTTGATTCGACATCCATACTCAGTTGAAAATGTTTACGCCTGTCATATTATTACGTAGTAATACTCGTATTGATGTTGATGATTTTTATGCCTGTTCTTCCATACATACATAACATCATGTCACTTCGCGATAGGGATAGGCAGAGAGAATTTATGTTACCTGTCTCTAACCTGACACACACATGCCTCTTACGCATTCATACATATCGTCATACGCACACAATAGTTGTTGAATCTCCCCACATTGCCTTCATTAAGAAGCTGAGGAACCTGTTTCTGCCAAGTTTTCCTTGGACTTCTCCCAAGTAGATTTGCATTACAGATCTGTTTTACCAATCTTTCATTTATCATTCGCTTAGCACGTTCAAACCATCTCAAACATTCAGCATTGATTTTGTCTATGATCGTTATTTTTAATTAATGTTCTCTGATATTTTCATTTTATTATTATCACTCGGAGTAATCCGTACATTCTTCGTTACGATATTATATACACTACAATTGTTTTGGTTTTATATTCTTTCTTCAAACTCCACGTTTTGCTACTTCCTGATAGGATATGCAGAGAGAATGAAGCACCACTTGTCTATAATCTGACACACAATCCTTGTTTCCTCCATATTCGTGCATGTCGCCATGTACGCACGACGGTTGTTATGACTTCTGATATTACCTTTGTTATGTTAGAAGTTGGGAAATATGTTTCAGCCAAGTATAATAATAAAATAGTAATCTAGACCAATTAAAATACGACACTAGTAATTACTAAATTAATATGCAGTATGTATACGAATAGATACTATTTGATACATTCCGTTAACATTGTTGTTGAAAAGGGCCCTTCTCATAGTTGCAACAGACTGTCCGACTGCCGAGTTATTAATGAACTCTCATTTCTCTTCTTAGACAAGCATTTCTCTAGAGATCGGCTCCTCTAGAATGCAAACATTCGTCCCCTACCATTAGACAATAGTCAAAGTGTATCGCTTCAAATGCATTTTAAAAGAAACAAATAGTGTCTTCAACTAAAATCCCTCACAAACTTCGGATAATGTAATATAATATAACAAGTAAGTTATTGAGAGACCAGTTTTACCCCCTGCAAGCAAGAAAATATTGTAATAGGCCTCTCTTATTCTCGTTTACTAGAGTCGATAAGATAAAGCATTTGTCAGCGGAATAGATCGTTGCACTAAACGCGAAATAATCGGCAATTCGTAGTGAAATGAATGTAACCCCGCAATAAAAGCTGGCTCAGTAACTGCTACAGGGCTGTGCTACACGGAGAGAATTCCATCCATAAAGCGGGCGGTGTCACGAAAGAATAATGTGCAGAATACCAGGCGCTCAGGAAGGGATAGGGGGTTGATAATCTACTCGGAATTAATATTCCTTAGTCTGCGGAAACGGCTCGGGATCCCCACACTCGCCGCGGGTACAATTCGCGAAGTGTGGAACGGCATCTCGGGGAATTGATGTACATTTCGTGAATATTAAGCGTACAATAAGTGCCAATAAAGAGACAGGTCGCGGATACTACGGCCGCCACCTGGCTTCTTTTTAAATAACTGCCTATAATTCTTTACACATTTTTATCAAGTTGTATCAGTCGCCTTTTGGGAGCCGCGTGACAAATGCCTGTTTTACAACCGGGATGTTATATATGGCATTTTTTTATTATGCATCAAACATGAAGAGAAAACTTACACGTAACATCATAGGAATGAGTATTACAATATACGAAACACGCATATAGTATATAACATTGCGCAATTTCAGGTTGAGAGGCTGGTTGCGCAATCCCACTGGCTTCATGGATTACAGCTTAACAAAACTTATGTAAATTTCACTTACTAATAAATTTAAGTCAAGAATCCTCAGTTGGCGATATACTGTGTGTTATCAAAACGTGGACCCGATAGGAGAATGAAAGCAGAAAAACCATTGTGGAGATGAGATCGTTAAATATCAGAAAATATTGTCAATTAAAAGTAACGATCATGGAAGAATGAAAGTTGATTATTTAAGATCGTTTGAACATATCAAGCGAATAGCAAATGAAAGATTAGAGAAACAGATCTACAGAGCGAATCTAATTGGGAGATCAGTACAGAAGACCTAGGAAAACTTGACAGGAGCACGTTTGTAAAATAATTTTGAAATTACTTCAGTCTGTCCTACTGCTGAGTTATTAGTGAACTCCCATTTCTCCAACCACGTAGACACAATCCATCTTAGATAAGCATTTCTTCAGTGATTGGCTCCTCTAGAATGCAAACATTCATCTCCTACCATTAGATAATTGTCAAAGTGTATCGCTTCCAACACCACATTTCGAAAGATTAACTGAAATCAACTAAAGTATACAAAATATATTTTTTCTATGAAGCACAAAAAATGCTTAAGTATTTTCGTAGAATGCCTTTATCTAAAATCCTGCACAAACTTCAAATAATGTAATGAATAAAGTCATATGTTGATGAATATGACTTCTTTAAAAGAGTTCATGCCAATAATATTAATTATGATTTAAATATTTATGTAAGCTTTTTGAAATGAAAAGGATATTTTTTGGAAAACATCAAATGCGACAGTAAGGAGGATTTTCCATATTAAATAAACGCAGGGCGAATCCAGCCGAATGCATAAATGAACTTCCATCAAATAAAACATTCAAGTCAGTGCCCGAGCAGCGAGCCCGACACGTGCGGAACAAAACGGGGATACGAAGGAAAAAAGCATTCCGAAGCCGGGCTCCACAACCGAGCAATTTGCCAATGTAAATGAAACGACCGGCCGTCCGCCGTTAGCCGCCGTTACGGGGCGAAGCGGCGTCCGTAACGGCGTAACGGCGCAGGAAGTAGCAACGCCGGCGTCGCTGGCTGCGCGACCCCCGTCGTTAGGCGTCGCGATGCAATACCGTTGCACATTCGCTCGCAAGTCGTACAAGCGTACGTACAAATCTAATAAGGGAATATAAATAAGACCCGCCTGGAATAGCGCGGATTTCTATGCCTGTAGCGCACCATACGCAATTCTGTTTGCGCAAGAAATAAATTAAATAGAAAAATATTACTTGGAAAGACTGATGGAGCTTTAACCACTAAACTTTCCATAACTCACACATTTTATTTTCGCAGTTCTTTAACCAGTAATACAAATGTTGATTAAAATACTTTGTATAGTTTATATTTTTCCTAGTGCCCATTTTTCGATCTTGAAATAAACATCCAGATAGTGTTTATTCTTCAGATAGCAAAGAAATCAGTTTTTAAATGAGCGGTTATCGTTATACAGAGTCTTACGAGTGACAGCGCTACTTCGTTCATCTCCAGCTTTCTTAACATTTAAAAATAGCAGTAGTTGTTAAAGTACATCAAAAATTAATACAAAATGTGCGGAATTTTAAGCCGATAAAACGTTTATCAAAAATATAATTTTAAATATCAAAGTATCCCACTTTTGCAAAAATCATCATTTGGAAGACGTTGACATCGACTACACCGAGGAGAATAAGAAGGAGAATTGATTACCTCGGATCTTCACAAGACAACCACAAGAATTAAATACATCCTAATCAACATAACATTATATTTCTTTATTTTATTCTATCACATTTTGTCACTATAATTTTAATATAAAATTTGCAAAATTGTCAAATAAGTAAAAAATAATAATTCTCTATACAACTATTATCGTTCAGTAAAAAATTGAATTTCTTTACTATCTGAGGATCAAACACTATCTGGTTGTTTATCTCGGGATTGAAAAATCGACCTTAACTTCATTTCTTTGATAAAAGTGGACATGTTTCGGTCACTATCACTGATCATTTTCAAGATGTCATTCAAGTATACTTGAATAAATCTTAATGGTTGGTAATTGTGACCGAGACATGTCGACTTTCATTTTATTAAATGTGGTTAAGGCAAAGACAGATTTTCAACAAGAGAGAACCACAAAGTTACTGAGGAAAAAGTGACATGTTAATTAAATGTTTCGCAGAAAATTTGTGATGTGCATATTGGTAAATATCTATAACCTTATTAAAAATAATAAAATATGTTTTCACTCTCATTACGATCAACTGGAGATTCAAAATGGGAACGATCTGTTTATTTCACAAGTACATTACTTTCGTAAAAGATGTTCTCAGAAACTAATATTTAAGATTCTTCCGGGATCTGTTGTTAGAAGAGCTATTCGATATGTCATATCCCATCACCATTTTGATATATCCAAAATGCGAATTAACAGGCTGGCTAAATCACTTCTGTGTGAGTGTATCGGCCGATTGTCGAGCTTCTGTTATTTCTTTCTCTCACAACTCTTTGACTCATTTCTGTCCCTACAATCAACGTAGGTGGAGTTTCACCTTCCTTTATACAGCTCAATATATCCTCTTTCCGAAATAACCTTTCGTATCTAGCATCTCTGTTGTGAAAGGCTGTCAGATTTGTTTATTAATATATTACATAATATTCAATATTAAGTTTTGCCCCACAGTTTAATGAAACATTAAAACAATTCATCCCCGCATGTGTCGTATTAAACATAACGGCATTACATAATTCCGTAAAGTGTGAGGAAACATCAAGAAACTAGAGAGAAGAGCAGCAGTAAAACAGTGTACCAGTACACCAGTACAGCGGTACTAACGACAGCCTATTTGGATGTAAGCCAGTCCTTAGGTATCGTCCTCTGGCAGAGGTTTGATGCTCTCAGCTATGATATTGCCTTCTTAATGGCAGCCTGCTCGGATGGGTTCGGGCGATCATTAAGTAATGCCAAAAAACGTGTACTTTAATAAAATCTTCCTCCACTAAATTCATGTGAAGCTTGAATTCCGTAAAATGTAATTTCCGCCCTGCCCGTCGAGCAAATTAAAATATAGGGAACAAATTGAATTACTGATGAAATTTTTGCTTCAAATATAAAATTACAACGTGATATTTCTGATAACAATTTGCACACAAAAAAAACGTTAACAAATTTCTGTACTCCACGCCGAGAGTAGGAATGTACAATCTACCTCAATTGATACATAAATACATATTAAATAAAAATAAATTCTATTAAATAAATAAATAACGTGCAATCGTGCTCGCTTCATAAATTACGGTTTAACAAAACTTAATTTAAGCAGGGAATAGAGTGAATGGTGCGCTAAACGCTGTTATATCAAACAAAAAGCTATCCAAGAGTGATAGGATTGCAGTGCATAATAGAGTATTGGTGCCAACTTTGATGTACGGAAGTGAAGCGTGGACATGGCAGAGAACGAATGAAAGTAGAATTAATGCTGTCGAGATGAGATTTCTTAGAAGAATGTGCGGTAAAACAGTATACGACAGAGTAAGGAATTCAGATATAAGGAAAGAGTGTGGACTGGGTACGAACGTTATTGATAATATGTAGAGAAATTCCTTGAGATGGTTTGGGCATGTTGAACGAATGGATACCGAGAGATTAGTACGGAAAATTTACGATACAAATGTTGAAGGTATGCGACAGAGAAATCATGGCATGAACATATTAATCAAATTCTAATCGATGGCTCTGTTCGCAGTCGTAATAATCGCAGAGTATGCATGAGGAGATGTAAGAATGTGGATGAGGCAAGAGATGTATGCCAGGATAGAGTGGTATGGCGCTCGATTCTCTCTGCCAACCCTTTCAGGGAAACGGCCAGGGTCCGTATTGCAGTATTGTTGTATAATTTATAAAGCGAGATTATAGCGAGCGTAATTTATTTTATAAATCTCGCTAAGTTTTGTAAAACCGTATTTTTTTTTTAAATTATGAAATTTGTTTCTAGTCGATTTTAGATTCTGTATTCATGACTTGCGTAAAAATCGAACTAGTAATAATTAATAATACAAAAAAAAATTAAATTTATCACAAGAAAGAAAACTTTAAATAAATGGTATTAAACAAAGGCAATAAAAACATTTATTATTAAAAATGAATTACCACAAAATAATTACTGAAAAAATTCAACATACAGTATATGACCGAATAAAGAATATAGATATACAAAATAAACGTGAAACGAGAGCGAGTTTCATTGAAAAACTAAATAAAAGGGCCGATTTTTCAATCATAATATATTTTTATTAAGTGTATTTTATTTTCAATTTAGCAAACGATATTTTAAGCTAAGTGGTTTTAGAATAGAAAAAAAACGTTTATTTCAATTTAACTTCGGCCTATTTTAATGTATTTATTTGTAATATTTTATTTGATCTTGAATCATATAATATATATTTATTTTATATATAATTAATTTTCACTAGTTTCAGCTTATTACAAAACTAAAGTTCAGCTTACTACAAAACTAATTTTATTTTAAATTATTAATAACAACGTATATTTAAAAAAAAAATAACGTTTTTTATGAATTTAAATTGTTTAAGTACTTAAAGTAAATTACTAGTTAAGGTACCGAACCCAAATTTAACAATTATTTATAATACACAAGAACAAAAATTACATAAATTCGATTTGTTCGGTGGTAACTTTGTGATAGGAGACTTCCATATTTATAGATTGTCAATTATTTAGAACATCAACGATGTCTCACTAACAACAATTTTTCTGAATTTGCTAACCATCTTATTGAAAACGACCACACATTTGACAATAACAACATAGCATACCTAAAAATAATGAACAGAAACCAGGA